>JAUELO010137439.1:0-17151 GCA_032357855.1 Amphibolips quercusostensackenii | reverse complement strand
CTATTTTTGAAGTTAATATAACTAGAGTACATCATTAACGACATTTTACAGTTTTTAAGAGAATTCAAAAAATTTCATAGGATTTTAGAAAATTGATTGAATTTTAAAAAGATATCCAGGGCATCAATGATATGAAATTGACAAATGAAATTTTGGTTGAGCCAACACATTTATTTTGTTGAATCAACCAAATACTCCATCCATCTACCAAAAGAATTGGTTGAAGCAACAAAAAAATTAGCTAGGTTAACCAATTGTTTTGTTGTCCATATGATAACTATATTCTGTGGTTGAACCAACAAAATTTTTGTTCATTCAGCCAAATCGTTTTCTGAGAGTAGTATTTTAAATGATTCGAAAGGATTTACCACGATTTTATAGGAGATGTATATCATGTAATAGGTTTAAAAAATTGTTTACCCATCGATTTACTATTTAAAAATTTCGACTGAAAGAAATAATTTGACGGTACACGGATAATTTTGGTGATTCCAACCATATTGTATTGCTCACTCAGCTACAACCATACGGAATGGATATTTGAGGCATACCTTTATGATTACGTATTATAGCTAGACCGCAAGAATATTTTATCCGTAAAGTTTCATAAATCGTATTCCTAAGGTATAATATCATGTGGCTGAATATTTCGTATCAAAGTTAGCATGATCCAGCTATAATGGTATGGCTGTCATTATAAAATGTATACCCCTGTAGCATCAAATCATTCGTCATCAATACAAGTTTTTATTTTGAAATCTTGAAGAAAATCATGTAAAATTGAAGAAAGTATTAATTCACATACTACAAATGAAGTCCTTTAAATTTTTTGTTAGTAATGGGATATTTATCCCTAATTTGTTAATTAAAGAATGTAACACGGAACGCCTGACCAAGTACACAAGCGTCGCTTCAGATTGTGTCAGGTAGCGCTGGATCTGGTGGCGCCATGCTCTAGATGCCTGTTTCTTGACAAATTGAATTCCCAAATCAAACATACTACCTTAAACATACTAGTATTCGTGTACTTTCTATCTGTATGGTTCGAAATCGAAATACGCCTGGTTGAAAGTGAAATGTTTTTGGATTAACTTAGAAAGAAATTCGCAATCATAATCGTATGACTAATAATCCTCAAGCATTTCTTTCAGTGTGTATGACACTATTTGCTACTATTTTTCAAAATATACCTATACTACTATTGACGCTTTTCTGAATTTCTCAAATGAATCCAAGGCCTGATCTCTGGAACCGACTATCTTGCATCAAATCCTAATAATATATGAAAATCGTAAATAATGAAGCGAGCCTCTTCTATTCTCGACAGTGCATTAATTTTCCGCATCTGAACACGTCAATCTCAATCAAGGTTCAACGTTCCATTTTCCTAATATAATTCCCTATATGTAATTCTCATGTGCCGCATTATCATCTCGTCTCCTCTCAGTACGTAAATTGTGCCTCGGAGTCGCTAATAATGTAATAACCAAAGAGGGTTTGGAAAACGGCTTCTTAAATAATTGAAACTCCCCACTGTTTAGACCATACCAGGGAAAGCATTCATGTTGCCTACTGTGCATTGCGCCGGAGGCACTGTTAGCGTCGATTTTACCTATACATCCGCCGTATTCGTGCCAGTTAGCTCTGTCGAGGGATGGTTTTGCTCTGCTAGCTCTGTATTGATTGCTGTTCCTCCTCCACCTCCACCACCACCAACCTCCTCTTCCTCTGACTTCGCTCTTTCGCGTTCTCCCCCTCCCACAATTCTCCTCTTCCACCCACCACCCACAACGTTGGTCCCGGTCGTCACTAACGCCGAGTGTAACGTTGCATTGGTTCTCTCTCTGAGCCGTCAGAATCCATGGCTCTTCCTACCATCGTTTCAGATTCGTCTCAACAGCACCAGCTAAATAATTCCAGCTCTCAGCTCCCTTATTGGCCAACTTTCGATTTTTCAATAGGAAAAATTGGTCGGAAAGACGCTTTTTGAGAATTTTTTACTGGTCCATGCAGTTATCGAAAATTGCGGAATCGTGTTGTCATCATTTCACTCAGAAAGATGTTCTTTTGAATCGAACTAACATTTGTTTGACCCTGTATCAAAGATGGAATTTTCTTGATTGAATGTAGGGTGGCCGCAGTTAAGAGAAAATACTTTTTAAAGATAAAGTCACTATAGTCACTTTTAAAAATAAAAAGATCACTTTAATTGCAATAAATTGACCTATGGATTAACCGATGTTGAACTCAGGTCTATACCTATTTCTGAGTTTTCTTGAATTCGTTTGAAAAATTTTAGGGTATTTTAAAAGACGACAAGAAATTTTTAATAGGTTTCAAGAATTTGAGGGGGTTTTAAAGGAATTGGAAGATTTTAAGGTGTCATTAAAAATTCCAAACAATTTTCAAAAGCTTTAAAACGTTTCAAGGGATTTCAAGAGACTCAAAAGATTTCAAATATTTTAAAAGATTCCAAGAAATTTCATATGATTCCCGAGGATTTAAATGATTTTAATTGATTTTAAAATTACTCAAGTTATTTTAATAATTTTGTCAGTACATATGTACTAATTTTATTTACGAGGATTGAGGGATTTCAAATATTTTGAAAGGGTATTTTAAGAGATTCCAAGGAATTTTCAGTTAATTTCAGTAATTTAATAGGATTTCAAAGGGTTTGACATATTTTATAGTAGTTTATAAGATTCTAAGACATTTTGAAGAGACTAAAAAAATTTCAAGGGGCTTCTAAGGACTTGGATGATTTTAAGTGATTTAAAAAATTTTTTCTCGTAGTTGTAAAGAATTTCCTAGAATTACAGTAGATATGGAACGATTTTTCATGTATTTTAATAAATTTTTCAGGATTTCAGGAAATATCATCAGATTTCATAGAATTTCACTGGGTTTTATAATGGTTTAATGGATTAAAAAAAATTGATTCACAAGAGTGAGGGATTTTGCAGGGTTTCAAAGATTTGAAGAGAGTTTTAAATATTTGTTGCAATTCATTTGAATTATCTGGAATTCACCCTGAATTCTTATTAATTTATCCTGCATTTTTTTTAAATTTACTTGAATTCTTCTAAGCTTATTTTAAACTTAGTGATTTCAATAATTTTTTTAAATTTTGGAATTGCTTTTAATTGACTTCAGTTTTTCTATTCACCTTGAATTTTTATGAATTTGAACGAATTCTCATCATTTCCCTTAAGTTTTTCTAAGTTTACTCCAATTTGACTGAAATCAATCGAGTTTTTTTGGATTTTTTCCAATTTATTTGATTTTTTTCGAATTTAATGTTAGTTGTTTTGAGGTCTTATGCATCGAATTCTTGTGAATTCTTTTAAATGCAAAAGAACATTATTAATGCACATTAGTCACTTTTAGCCACTAGTAGGGTTAGAAATTAACCACTTTTGGTAACTTTTTCAGTCTAAATAGGTCACTTTCACTTTTTTCAAGTAGTAATTTTGGTCTTTGAATATTAATAGTCAGGGAAAATGGAAAATTAATCAGGGAAAAGTGAGGGTTTTTTGAAAATGAAATTTTTCGGCCACGCTGTCGAAATAAATCCTGACAATACGTGTAATTGAATCAAATACACTTTATTTGAATCAATCAAATTTTGGTTGAATTAAACAAGTCGATTCTTTTTTAACATTCGAAATACTTCAATGGATCCGTACTATGAAAAATTATACCTGAAAAAATCTTGAGATACCTGGAAAAAAACTTAGGAAAAAACCTAGAATTGTCCAACAATTTTTTTCCAGGATTTGAGTATAGACACCCTGTATAATGAAAAAAGTTCCAAAATAAACTTTTTGAACAAGTACCCAATAAAAACGTTCAAATAATTGTATTTTTATAGCCTTTTAAAATCAGAAAATAAAAGAAAAATTAAGTAAAAACAACACATAAGTATCTTGAAAATAATCTAAAATTGAAAAAGATACATTATCCTTTTATTTCAAGTAGTCCCTTTTCCAGATCCCGCTATTCATAACGAAAAAGTCCGGCTATTCGTACCGAAATTTTGGCCCACGTAGGCCACGGCCTAAACGATTTTTTGAGTAAAAAAAATGATTTCCTCAATTTTAGGGCTTAGAAATTTTCGGTGAACCAGACATCATTTATGTATAAGGTAAACATTTTGAATAAAATTCAAAAATTCTTATGGGTTTGTTAATAAAATTCTTTTAAAAAATCAGCCACCAGAAATCTTTATTTTTGAAGTTTTTCGATTTACATCTTTAGACGTAAACGTTCCCTAGATATTTTAATTTTTATTTATTTATTGTCAATAAATGACAAAAGAAACAATAAAATATATAAACAATAAATTCTTATTTGTAATTTGTGTAGTAGAGCAATGTAATACATAATTATAATATAATGCGAAAAGGTTGAAGTACCAATTCATTAATGAAGTTAATGGAAAAGTGCACTCAGGAAGAACATCGTATTTGCTCAATGAAAATGTACTTCACTCAAAAAATTAATAATGAATCGTAATGTTAAATTGAGTTTAAAAAAAAAAGAAAAAATTCAACGAAATCGTTCCTAGTTTAATTAAGTGTTTATTTAAATTAATCTTTTGCATAAATTTTCATTCAATGAAGCTCACTTTAATATTTTTAAATTAAGTGCAAATCTTATTCATCAGTGTGATGAAACTTTCAATTGCCCGTATTATTGATTTGATTTTTATCATTTTTATTCGCACGTTCGACTTTTTTATTTGTTCTGTGGGTAAGTAGGTCAAAGATTTCAATATCAGGTTTTGCAAATACTCATTTATGTATATTTATGAGCCTTAATAGAATTCGTTATATTTAATCGTGAACGCGGTATCTGCAAATTCTATCGAGATATTTTCTTTTTTATGACAGCGCACTTTACCTCCTGGAATGTGTGAAAATAATGACTGCATTAAATGCTTTAAATTTTGAACAAAATCATCCCCTTCGACTCTCATAAGGCTTTTTTTTCTTCGGAATTTGAACTGTTGTCAAAAGATATCCAAATCTATGTATAATGTAGTGTTTGAAAACATCGAGAAAAAGTCTCAATGAATATTCAGTCAAATGTTAATTGTCGTTTAAGGGTAAATTTCCTGCGTTTAATTCGAAGAATATACGTGATTGTTTTTTCCGCAAGATCCCTTTCTTTATACTCTTTTATATTTTTAAGACGTAATAAATTGAACATTTTATGTTGTGAATACGACATTTATACGGTAAATGTTTTTCTACAACCAAATTCTTAAATATCAAATTTAAAAACAGTCATGAAATGCAAAAGCTTTTAATATAAAAATAAAAAATTTTAAATACATAGTTTTTTTTCCTTATGTGGACTTCATTCCAATTAATTTTGCAAGGTAACATTTTTGTTGAAAAGTGATGACATTCGTAAGTGCAAACGACAGTCGATTTCCTTTGCGTTTCTGGTAGAAACTTTTCTTGGCTTCCAACGTCAACCAGAAATGAAAGGCTTCATTGAATTGACGTTACAAGAGTCTGGATAAATTGAAAATAAAAAAAATTTAATAAGAATTCTCATAACTGTCGTTTCAGGCGGTGACATAGTTTAGATTTGATTCTATAGGCGTATAGAAGATCAAAGTTTTGAATTAGGTCCACAGAAATGTCCTCCTTAGGAGGACACTTTTTTAATCTTGAAAAAATTATTTTTAGTGGGAAAAGTCTTCAAAAAATTTTTTTAGGGGGATACAAAAAATTCCAAATTGAAAAATTTCTCTGATATTTTCATCCAAGCTTCATTTAAACAATACTGCATTAATAGCTTTTGAAATTGAACAATTTTTTATTGTGTGAATTCTCAAAGATCAAAAATGTTTGTTTCAAATTACAATCTCAAATTTAAAGCTCTAGTATTGTAATATTGTTGTAATATTTTTGGTTTTAGATTCAAATCGTTCAAATTTGTCTAATTTCTAATAAAAGTCTTGTTAATAGATTTTTAATTGATAACGTTTAAAAATTTGAATTAAAAGCGTTTGAATATAAGCAATTTTAAGTAAACAGGTTTAAGAGGAAACAGTATAAAAATGAAAAAGTTAAAAATTGAATAGGTAATCACGAAATCAAAATTATCTGGTTTAAAAGTTAAATCGTTAACAATTTTACAATTTTAAAATGGTAACTCTAAAAATTAAATAATTGCATCATGAAATTTCATAATTGGACAATTTCCGATCTCAAACGTAAAATAATAAAACAAAGTAATGTTTTTTTATCAATATTTACTTTATAAACATCTTTCAAATTTAAGGTTTTAATCATAGTAAAAACATCAATTGCTCGATGACTTCGATAATTCGAATCTTGAAAATTGATTTGAATAGTTCAAGCGGACACAGTAAACTGTAAATTTGTCTCATATGACAGGAAATTAATGCAAATGACAAAATTAAGATACGGGCGTCTGTGGATTTACAATGAAATGTCAAATGCGATCTGAATTAATAGATCCCAATAAGAAAATTGAACTTTTTTGTTGGAAATTAAGTCTTTTCAATTGAATATCCTTATCGTTTTTTTTTTGTTCAGAATTTATCTCTTTTAGTTATAAATGTTATTATTTGGTCAAAAATTGTATTATTTTGTTGAAAATTCTTAATTCTGGTCAAAAAATCTTTTTTTTCAGTTGAAAATTAAACTATTTCTTCAAATTACATATATATTTTTTTAAATGCAACTGTTTAGTTGAAAATTAACATGTGTTGTTTAAGAATTCAACTATTTTGCAAAACATTCTACTTTTTATAGTTTTAATCAACTGTTTTTTGTTTAAAACTAAAATAATTTTTGGTTGAAGTATCAGCTATTATATTTTTTGTTGAGAATCCATATTTATTGGTTAAAAATTCAACTGCGTTGTTACAATTTTTTAAAAACTCATTTTTTTGGTTGAAGATTATCTCTTTGGTTGAAAATTCATTTTTTGGGGGTTGAATATTAATTTTTTAACTAAAAATTTAACTTCCATTTTTTGTTGAATTTTTTTTGCTGAAAATTCTACTATTTGGTTGAAACTTGACCTTTCTTCGTTTAAAATTAACTTTTTTGTTAAAAATTCATCTATTCGGATTTTACAATTAATGTTTTTCAAAAACATGGAACTTTTTAGCTTGAAAACTCAACTCTTTTGGTGAAAATTCGCCTTTTTTGGTTGAAAATTCATCCTATTTTGTTGAAAATTCAACTTTCCTTTGTTTAAAATTGGTCTTTTTGGTTGAAACATTCATCTTTGTAAGTTGAAAAATCATCTTTGTTGTTGAAAATTTGTATCTTTTGATTGTAAATTCAACTATTTGGTTATAAATGCAACTGTTTAGATGAATTTTTTTTTTTTTTTTGAATGTTCAACTATTTGATTGAAAATTCATCTTTTTTGGTAAGAAACGCATCTTTTTAACTTGAAATTTTTACCATTTTGTAGAAAATTCCACTTATTGGTTGAAAATTAACTTTTTTGTTGAAAATTCATATTCTCGGGTCAAAAAATCAAATGTTTTTGTTAGAAAATTCGTCTTTTTGGTTTGAAATTTTAACAGTTTGGTAGAAAATTCAACTGTTGGTTGAAAGTTAATCTTTGTAAGCAAAACATTAAACTATTTTAGTTAAAAATTAAACGGTTTAGTTAAAAAATTGTTTTTTTGGATTGAAAATTCAACTATTTTTTAGAAAGTTCAACTATTTGGTTGACAATTGAACTATTTGGTCGAAAATTATGTTTTTTTTTGTACAAAACTCAACTGATATGTAGAAAATTAGTCTTTTTGACTTGAAATTTCAACATTTTGGTAGAAAATGTAACTGTTTTTGGTTAAAGTTTAATCTTTTTTTGGTTGAAAATTCGATCATTTGGTTGAAAATTGATCTTTGTAGGTTGAACATTCAACTATTTTGGTTGAAAATTTAACTCTTGCTGAAAATTCGTCTTTTTATCCTGTTAATTTAACAATTTGGTAGAAAATTTAACTATTTTGTTATGAAGCCAACTGTTTGGCTAAAAATTATTGTTTGTTGAAAATTCAACTATTTGGTTGAAAACTAATCTTCCCTGGTTGAAAATTAACTATTTTGTTGATAATTGATCTTTTCGGGTTTCAAAAAAAAAATTTTCTAAAACATTCGACTTTTTGGCTTGAAAACTCAACTTCTTTGGTTGAAAAATCGTGTTTTTGGATAAAAAATTAATCTGTTTTGATAGGTTTCCTTTTTATTCCCTTATTTTATCAATTTAGAGAGCATTCTGGTCTGTAAAGTATGGATTGAAAATAAACTTCTGATCATATACAAAAAAGGGGTCAAAAATACCGATCTTCAATTTTTTCCATACCAACATAACCCCCAGCATTTTTACCCGTATCACTTTTAACCTTTTTTTTTTGTGATTCAAAGCCTTACATTTTGAAAATTTTTTTTCTCATAGGATATAAATAAATTTGCCTAGTTTTAAGAGAAAGTTATCGATTGAAGAAAATAAAAATTAGAAGTCGAAGGGTTGATAGCGAGGATTCTGGGGGTAGATAATAAGTTGTATTTAAAAAAATTCCGACAAGTTCAAGAGAGTAATCATCGCATGTTACACACATCTATTGTTATGCAATGATAACACAAGAAAGAAAGAAATGTGACTGTTGAACGTAGTGTAAACATTTATCTCTGCCAGCAGCCAGTAGCAAAGAAGAAAGAAGAAAGGCGAGCGAGCGAGCGCTTTGCGCAAAGGTCGTCCTCCCCTCCAACATATTCCCCTCCAGCGCTTCCATCAGCTGACTGGCAGGCGCTCCCCTACCTTCTTCCAGCTGTGTTGTATAAATATACATCGTTACGTCAGGTTAGGTCAGGTTAGGCTTGGCTAGACTAGACGCGGTTCACCCAACACCGTTATTGTAATACATATACTAACAGTATTGACTATACTATATACTATACTCTAATATACGATGTGCGACCTACTCATTCAAGTCAAATTGAACTTGAATTTTATTTATATTATTTTTTTACCCACTCTCTATAACACACTTTTATCCCAAGGTACTTCCTGCATTTTAACTTTCCAAGGCTAAAGTCATTTAACAAGTTGTATCAGTAACTTTAAACTGTAGGGCATGGAATTTTTATAACAGACTTCACATTCTTTCACCTATTCCCCTCTTTTTTAAATATTTCTTCTTTTTCCCCTATTTTTCAGAAAATTCCCCTTTTTTTCCTTAAGGTAGTTATGCCAAAATTCATGTCTCTTGGAAAGAAAAAGTTTTCTATGATTTTAAGAATTGAAATAATATTATCAGCCTTGTCTCATGAAAGATAAAATCATTATTTTTTTTAGGACAAAAGTTTAACACATACAAAAATTAATTTTTTTTTTTGTTGAAAATGAACTTTTTTGTTAAAAATTCATCTTTATTGACTGTAAGTTTATCTTTACTGGTTACAAATTAAACTTCCCTATTGAAATGTTAAACTGATTCGTTGAAAGACGAACTTATTTCTTAAAAACTTATTTTTTTATTCAAGAATCATATTTTTACTTGAATATTCATTTCTTAACTGTAAACTTAACTGTTTTATTTTCGTTTGCATTTTTTTTAGTCGAATATTATACTATTTGGTTAAAACTTATATTTTTGAGTTGAAAATTCAAATGTTTTGTAAAAAATTCTTCTTTTTGTCTTCAAAATTTATCTCTTTTGGTAGGAGTTTCATCTGTTTGGATTAAATTAATTGTTTGGTTGAATATTAACTTTTTTTTAAGAAACCTTATATATTTGGGTTAGAAAATTAACTGTTTTGTAGAAAATTGGTATTTTTTATGCTTAGAATTTCAACAGTTTAGCAGAAAATGCTATTATTTCGTTGAAAATTCAACTGTTTTGTAGAAAAGTCGTATTTTTGGCTATAAAATTCAACAATTTTATATAAACTTAAACTATTTTGTTGAAAATTAACTTTTTTCTTGAAAATTCGTATCTTGGGGTTGAAAAAATCAAATGTTGTGTAGAAAATTCCTTTTTGCCTTAAAAATTCAACTGTTTCATAGAAACTTCAAGTATTTTGTTGTAAATTAACTTTTTTGTTGAAAATTCATGTCTTGGGGTTGAAAAAGTCAAATGCTTTGTAGAAAATTCGTCTTTTTGGTTTGAAATTTCAATAGTTTGGTAGAAAATTCTACTATTTGTTTGAAAATTAACTTTTGTAGAAAATTCAACTTTTTTGTCGATTTTTACATTTTAATTGACAATTCGTATTTTCGGAATGAATATTCATCTGTTTTGTATAAATTTCGTTTTTTTTTGGCGTTTAAATTTCAAGAGTTTGGTAGAAAATTCAACTATTTGGGTGAAAATTAAAGTAAAGTATAGGGCGTGAAATTTTTATAAGATAATTTAAATTCTTTCCTCTATTTTACACTTTTTCTCTTTTGTTAAATATTTCCTCTTTTTCCCACATTTTCAAGAAACTTACCCTTTTTTTGCTTAAGGTAGTTGTGCCAAAAATCATGTCTCAAGAAAAAAAAGTTTCCTATGATTTTAAGAATTGAAATAATTTTATCAGTCTTGTCTTATGAAAGAAAAATCATTATTTTTGTAGGAAAAAAGTTTGAAACTTACGAAAAATGATATTATTTTCACAATATTTTTTGTAATTGAATTTTTTCTTACTGTCGCTTCTTACCAATTTTTTTTAATGTTAGAATTTTAATCAATCATGCCTTTTTTCGGGGAGGACATTGCATAAAAATCCACTGTTTCCGATTTTGAAAATAAGTAAGCAGTCTTCGAATATAGTTATTTGTTTAAAAAATGTTTGACTTGAAAAAAAAATTGTTTTCACGATATCAGCTATAGGTTTCCACGATGAAATAAGCCATCAATTATTCAAATTCAAACATTTTTCAAAAATTAGTAAGAAGCGATAGTCAAAAAATTAATTGCAAAAAACATGGTAAAAATAAAGTTTTTTGTAAGTTTTAACATTTTTTCATAAAAAATAATGTTTTTTATTTAAATTTACATCATCAGTAATGTTATTTTGATTAATAGATCTCAATGAGAAAATATATTTTGGTGGAAAGTTAATTTTTTTTTGGTTGAAAATGAACTTTTTTATTGAAAATTCAACTTTGCAGATTAAAGATTTAACTATCTTCTAAAAAATTCGTCTTATTGCCTTGAAAATTCCACTATTTGGTTGAAAATGCAACTGTTTTTGGTTAAAGTTAAATTTTTTTTTTTAAATTAGACCATTAAGTTAAATTTTTTAAAATTGGAAATTTATCTTTTCCTGTGAAAAAGTCACCTTGATTAAAAATTCATCTTTCTTGGTTGAAAATAAACATTTCGGTTGAAAATTTAACTGTCTTCAGAAAAGTTCGTATTTTGGTCATGAAAATTAAACTATTTAGTTAAAAATTCAACTTTTTTGTTGAAAATATGTCTCCTTTGCTTGAAAGTTCGACTATTCAGGTCATAATTAATTAATTAATCTTTTTGTTGAATCTGTTTTGGTGAAAATTTATCTCTCGGTAGAAAATCTCGCGTGGTTGAAAATTCGACTATTTTGTTGAAAATTCAATATATTTCGACTTGAAGCCTTAGGAATTTCAAGTACCTTTTTTTAAAGAATTTATGCCTTTATTATTCCGCTATTTTCTTAAAAAATCACCCTATTTTCTCTTTTTTAAATCATTTTGGGCTGTAAGGTATGTGATAATGTAGGACAGATTGTTTTTCTAATATTTTTATATTTGAGTAATAGAGAAACAAAAAATTACAAACATTTTATGACTATTATAATCTTCGGAATTCTTATATTTGTCTGTCTATAATTTTTAAATTTTG
This sequence comes from Amphibolips quercusostensackenii, assembly GCA_032357855.1. Classification (NCBI taxonomy): domain Eukaryota; kingdom Metazoa; phylum Arthropoda; class Insecta; order Hymenoptera; family Cynipidae; genus Amphibolips; species Amphibolips quercusostensackenii. The sequence continues at coordinate 5,273 of JAUELO010137439.1, read as the reverse complement.
TAGGCTTCTTGATTCTGAAAACTTCAAGTTTCAAAAGCCTTGAATTTTGATTTGGGATATGGATGACTTTCAGTTTGATGTTGAACAATTTTAACTAATTTAAGTTTATAAGTAATCAACGTGGAACATTTAAAGTTGAAAGCTGTATACAATTTTAAAAGTTTCAGATTAGCAATATTGCAGTTAATTTTCTTAATAATGGATTGTCTTAGTTTGAAGACTTGAAAATAAGCATTGTTCAGTTTAGAAAATTAAAATTTATGTCAAAGTTTCTGAAGTTGCTTACTCAAATCTGAATTTTTTCAAATTTCTGTAGCCTCTTAAATTTTAGATTTTTCAAATTTCGGTTAGATTTTTAACTATTTGCTGTATTTGAATTCCAATTTAACTTTAAAGCCACCATGTTTTAAATTTGATTTCTTTTTCCGCCTCGTAAATGTACAATTAAAAATTATTCTGAACTTAGAACTATTGGAAATTTGATTCCCTTCAAAATACGAAAACGTTTAAATTGTAGGTAGTGTTTATGTGTACCGAAAAAATCCGGCTTTTTGTACCGAAATATCGATACAAATAGTTTCTTTTTCAGGTCCCGCTATTCGCACCCAAAAAATCCAGCTGTTTGTACTGCAATTGCGGTACTCGTAGCCATGACAAAAGTTTTAATTGTCTTTTAATGCCAAAGCTTCACCATAAATTTCCGAACAACAAAGTCTTCTAATATTAAGTTTTAATTCCGCTTTTGTCGATAGTCTAAGACTATAAGTCTTCCCTAAATAGAATTAATTAGAAATAAAATACATATTGTAATTACATTCGAACATTTAAAATTTTAAAAATTGAGAGCTTTCGAATATTTCGTTTTTAAATTAATTTGTGTGTTGTCTGCTTGGGCGTATGGAATTGTTTAAGGCTTCTCGTTCGATCACCGAAGTTAAGCAGCGATTGGCTCTGTTATACTCGGATGAGAGCCGCCGTATTTTACTCGTATTTGTCACCTTTAAACTGTCTCTAAAAATAATTAATGTAATGCATGATATTTTTAAATAATTTTTGTATCATTTAATAATTTTAGCACTTTTTGGCTAGTGACTGTCGGGCTCAACTTTCTTGTAGTTTCTTTTCTTTATTTCAGCAATACTGATATGTCAATTTTTCATTCCTTAATATTGTTTGAATTAAAAAAATAATAGAATAAGACCGAAAATATATAATCTGATACTTTTCGTTGACTCTCTTTTGAATACTGCACAACTGATTGTGAGCCCAGACTCTTTTAGACATTTTCAGTAATGGAAGGTGTATGAAAACATCTTTGAAAAGCTGCGTTTGTTCACTAGTTTGATATAAACATTAGACATCTATATATTTTTATCTCTTGTATCACGTTACTTAAAAAAAAATGTTTTGAGATGGGGGTGGATGATATGTTGTGTACGAATAACGCATTAACAGGAAGGTTGGTACATGGTTTCAGGGACCGGCATGGAGAAGGAGAACTCCGCGTCGGGTGGCAGTGGAGGCGGCGGAGTCGGGGGTGGTAGCGAGGCGACGGTTACGCCGGGCGCCACCTCCACCTCCGAGAAACTCCAGGCGGACCAAGCCAACCCCTTGCTCGATCCCACCGCCCTTTTTGGTGGTAAGTCTACTCATACTGGCTATTTCCTCATTTTCTTTCTGCTCTTATTCTCTTTATATTATCCATGGCTCTTCCATCCAACCCTTCACATATATAATTGATGAGGTCGACAAAATGGTTATGCAGTTCTCACCAAGTTTCTTATTAACAAAAATAAAAGAAGAACCTCTTTCCGGTAACTGTAGTGCTAAAAGTTGAGGTAAAACTGCAAAATAAAGTCGATCCTCTCCGATTTTTTTAACTCACATATTTGATGTATTTTATTATTTTATTAAAAGTTCAAAAATTTTGTTAAGAATGTACTAAAGTTGTGTCAAGTTAAAAAATGAACATGGTTAAAAATGATTTATAAAATCGATAAAGAAAATATTCCCCTTGTTAATAGTAAATAATTTTGGAAGGGAACTGTAGGTGAACGTAAAAAAAAATATTTCTGGTTAATATTGTTTATGTAACCATATTTATTTAAGGTTTTATGTTTTTGATTTCTGTTTAGGTAAAATTAGTTATTCTTATTTAATTCTAATGTCGTAAGGCTCATTTTATTTCTTAAAAGATTTTCTACAAATATCTTTGCATTTTTATATAAAAAAATTTTATTTATAAAAAATATTGTTTATAAAAATAACAATTGTATAATTCATAAATAAATTTTTTTAAACAAAAAGGTACTAAGGATTACATAAGAATGCCTACTATTACCGAAAGAGAAAGCAAAAAGTGATAACTCTAAATAAGTTTTGTTAAATAAACATTTTCAACCTGAAATATTTTTTTCTAAAGTTCACGTTTAGTTCTTTTTCAAAATTAGTTAAAATTAAGAATGGGAATATTTTCCTCGATTTTGTAAATCAATTTAACAATTCTCATTTTTGAACTTGAGGTTTGTATATCCTTAAAAAGTATTTATTTGTGGTTACGAATTCCTCTTTTTGTGTTGAAAACTCATCTGTTTTGGTAGAATTGCATCTTTTTTGGTTAAAAATCACAGCTATTTTTGTTTTAAAATAAAAATACTTTTTAGTTGAAATATTAAATATTGCACTTTTCCTTGAAAATTAATCTTTTTTGGTTGAAGATTTTTAGTTGAAAGTGGAGTTACTTTATTAAAAATTAATTTTTTTGATTAATGATTCATTATTGTAGTTGAAAAAAATCTTTTTTTTTTATTCAAAACTTGTGGAATCTTTTTTGTTTTGTTTTAAAATTTGTTTTTCTTATTTAAAATTTAAATATTCTATTTTTGGTTCAAAATTCACGTAATTTGTTGAAAATTTGTCTGTTTTGGTAGAAAATAATTATTTTCAGTTAAATAATCAACTACATTTTTTATATAAATTTATTCTTCTTGGTTGAAAATTAAACTATTTCGTTGGAAATTTATTTGGTTGAAAATTCATTTTTTTGGTTGAAAATTCATTTTTTTTTGAGTTGAATATTAATCATTTTAGTTTAAAAATCTTCTTTTTTGTTTTAAATTTAACTATTTTTTTGAAAATTCGTTTTTTAGTTCAAAATTAATTTTTCAAATTAGAAATTTAACTAGTCAATTTTTGCTTGGAAATTTATCTTTTTTAGTTGAGATTAATTTATTTGGTTGAAAACTGGTCTTTTTTCAGTTAAAAATTCAATTATTTTCGTAGAAAATTCATATTCTCGGGCTGAAACCTCATCTTTTTTGCAGGAAATTCGTAGTTTTAGCTTAAAAGTTCAACATTTTGCATAAAATTTCTTTCTTTATTGACTGAAAAATCTTTCTTTGTTTATGTTTAGTTTCAAAAAATTGTTTTAAGTTTTACAACTTATTTTACGTAGAAATTGCTTACTTAGCGAGACAAAAAATTTATACGTGTAATGGTTTTTATAAAGATATCATAAATCTAACGGAAAAATCTGCCAAAAATGTATGTACATATATTCAGAACAAGAAAGCTGATATTGAAAAACAATGACTAATTTTGAATCCGGAAATAATCTTATAAAAATTTCCTAATGTATTGTTTTTTTTGCTTATTGAATTCCTTGTTTTTCTGATGGTTGGGGATTTTTTTTTCTTTAGGAATAAATCAAGAAGCAATTAGAGAAAAAAAGCATTTCTTTCAGACAAAAAATAGTTCCTTAAAACGCTTAAAATTGAAGAATTTGAAAATAATTATTTTTACAGTTCATCAATTTATAACTTAACGATTGTAAATAAACATTTTTAAACACTGAAAAATCATTAGTTGAATAAAGATTGTTTGTAATATAGCCTAATTTACGTTAAGTAGAAATTGCTTGATTCATCCAGACAATATTTCGTAAACATCATTCCGGCTGACTAAATAAATTATTTCTACTTGCAATCTTTATTGACAGTGTTCATCCTAAATCTAACAGGAAATTGTATCTAAGATAAATATTTACAAGCCTGTAAATATATTGAAAACAATAACAAACTTTAACTCGAAAAGAATGTCTTACAAATTTCCTAATGTATTATTTTTTGTTTGCTTATCAGTTTAATCCTAGAGTCCTTGTTTTTCGCAATAAAAGATGAAATATTTTACTTTTTTTTAATGATAAAGCCTCAATTACTTTTTTTATATAATTTTAATTATTTTGCCAAGTTCATTTATTTTAGGCATCACATACGTTCTATTCAATCGGAAAATTCCTTTTTTCTATTTTCTGAAATTTGATAGTAAAAAATTTCATTGAAAGGAAAAATAGATTTTTAGACACCAAGTGAGAATCATTGCAAGAAAAAAATTCCTTCTCTTACTAAGGGATTTGTTAGTGCGTATCTTTAGAATGAAAAGTGCCTGACAGTATCTGCCTCAAACTAGTTTCTGAGACAGCGAAAAGGTGATTAATGACACATACAGCTTTATCGCTTGCCAAAAATGACCATCTCGTCCTTAGAGTCTTGTTTTTCTTCCTCTGCCAGGTCCTTTTTAAATCTTTTTAACAGTTAGGACCGAATTGAATGATTCGAGAATAATAATTACACCTTTTCCTTGACCAATGGTTGTTTCTTTGATCAATTCGTTAACTTTTCAACAAAAACGTGTCAGTAGCATTTACCTGTGTAACCCCTTAAAAAATTGAACATTTGTAAGTTAAACTCCTTTAATAAATGGTCTCTAATTTCTCTAATTTCCAAATTAGAAACATTTTCGCCTTTTTTCGTAAACCACATCTGCCGTAGCTTTCCTGGCAGGAGTGGCCGCTTCCATCCTATTTCTGTGAATTTCTCGTTTTTATTTGATTTCGCTCGCAGTCTTCGTTCCTGTTCTACAGTGACATTACGTTTCGCATTTCCTTTTGCATTTCTATATTTCGTCTTTTATCTTTTATCTACCATTTCTCTCTTTTTCTGTCCTTCCATTGCTCTCTGTCACGTATAAGTCTGGTTTCCGTTGAGCTTTCTTTCAGTGGTATCACCCGAAGGCCGAGCTAGCTAGTGAACAAGTGAGCTTTGGGGAAGCAAGAACGAGCTGAACGAGTCGAACGAGTCATGCGATGGATGGACAGACAGACGCAACGACGAGCATGGCTCTGCCTGCTGGTTCTGTATATTTATTGATTGCCACCTCACTTCGCCTACCCTGAACTCGGTCTGCGACAACTCGCCCCCCTCCCTGTCCCCCCC
>JAUELO010137266.1:0-17153 GCA_032357855.1 Amphibolips quercusostensackenii | reverse complement strand
AAACAGACCAAATTTTCTACAGAAAGAATTTAACAGCTGTTCAATTTGTCCGAAACAGTTATCTGAACGAAACAAATTTTATTTGTCTCATTACCTGCTTCAAATTAGTTCGTTAAACGAATATTTTAGACAAATCAACTTTCTCCAAATTAAATCGTTGAATTTTCAGTTAAAAAATTAATTTTCAATCAAATAGTTAAATTTTCAATAAAATAGTTAAGTTTTCGACTAAAAAAGTGAATCTTCAAAAGAAAATAAATTTCTAACAAAAATATTTTACTTCTACCCCAAAAAGACGAATTTTTAACAAAGCCATTAAATTTTCCATTAAACTGATGAATCGTTAAAAAAATTATTTTTTAACAAAAGAGTTTAGCGTTCAATGAAGTAGTTAAATTTTTAACCAAAAAAATCCATTTTTAACCAAAAATATTAATTTTCTACAAAACAGACCAAATTTTCTACAGAAAGAATTTAACAGCTGTTCAATTTGTCCGAAACAGTTATCTGAACGAAACAAATCTTATTTGTCTCATCACCTGACTCAAATTAGTTCCTTCAACGAATCTTTTGAACGAATCCGAACTGTCGAAATTAAACAAATATTTTCTTGATCATATATCAATAATATGTTTCTTTTATTAAACTATTTGTTGAATGTTTTACAAAATACTTGAGTTTCAAACCCGACAAGATAAATTCTCAATAAGAAAGTTAATTTGCAATCAAGAGAAGATGCATTTCCAAGAAAATTGTTGAATTTTCAATTTAAAATAAAATAATTCCTAACCAAGTAGTTGCATAATAATCATATAATACTAATAATAATATTCAAGCAAAATAGACAAATTTTTAAAAATAATGTTGAACTTTTAAGCACATAATTTAATTTTTAAGCAAAAAAGACGAATATTGTAGACGACACATGAATTTCCAAAAAAATTACTTTTTATGAACCAAGAAAAATGAACTTTATACCATAAAAGATGAATTTTAATTCCAACTGAACAAATTTTTTAAAAAATTATTAAATTTTTAACTAAATAGTTTAATTTTTAAGACGAAAAGAAAAAATTTTTGAAATAAATTTGAATTTTTGACGAAAAACTATGAATTTAACCAACTTATCTAATTTTCAACAAAAAAAACACCTAGTTTTTAAACAAAATGATAAATGTTTTAGTTGACATTTGAATTTCCAGCAAAAAAGTAAATTTTCCGTGAAAAATGAACTTTTTACAATAAAAGATGAATTTTTATTTAAAAAGGACAAATTATCAACAAAACAGTTGAATTTTTTACGAAAAAAAGATGACTTTAACAAAATAGTTGTATTTTCGACCGCAAAAGATAATTTCAAAAAACGTATTCAATTTTCAACAAAATAATTAAATTTTCAATAAAACAGTTAAACTTTTAATCAAAAAGCTGAATTCTTAACATACAAAAATGCATTGTTAACAGAAAAGATTGATTTTGAATCCAAAAAGATGAATTTTTGACAAAATACATGAATTTGCAACTTATAAAGGATAAATTTGTAACTGAAAATGTATTAATTAAATTTTAAGATGCAAAAGTTAATTTTTAACAACAACAAAAAACACCAATTATTAAGCAAAATGACAAATATTTTAGAGGACGCTTGAATTTTCAACAAAAAAGATGCAAAATGAAAAATGAACTTTCTACCATAAGAGATGAATTTTCATTCCAGAAGGACTAATTTTCATCAAAACTGTTTAATTTTTTATAAAAAAAGATGACTTTAACTAAATTTTTGAATTTTCAACAAAATAATTAATTTTTCAACTAAACAGTTAAATTTTTAGATGAAAAGACATTTTTTTTGGAATAACGTCAAATTTTCGAACAAAAAAGATGACTTTACACAAGAGTATTTAATTTTCAACAAAATAATCAAATTTCAAACAAAATAATTAACTTTTCAATAAAATAGTTGAATTTTTAATCAAAAAGCTGAATTCTTTACATACAAAGATGCATTTCTTAACCAAAAAGATTGATTTTCTATCCAAAAAGGCGAATTTTTGACAAAATACATGAATTTTCAACTTAGGAAAGAAAAATTTGTAACTAAAAATGGAATAGTTCAATTTATAGATGGAAAAGTTAACTTTTAACAACAAAGAAAAAAAATTTTTAAGCAAAATGAATAGTTTAGAAGACTTGAATTTTCAACAAAAAAGTTAATTTTCAAAACCCAAAAGGTGGGTTTTTCTGACATATAAGATGAATTTTTATTTTAAAACGACTAATTTTCAACAAGACTGTTAAATTTTCAACAAAAAAAAGATGAGATAAAAAAATTGTTGAATTTTCAACAAAATAATTAAATGTTCAACTAAATAGTTTAATTTTCAAGACAAAAAGAAAAAAAATTTTGGAATAAAGTTGAATTTACGACCAAAAAAGATGACTTTAGCAAACTTATTTAATTTTCAACAAAATAATTAAATTTTCAAAAAACAAGTCAAATTTTTAATCAAAAAGCTGAACTTCCAACCTAACAAGATGCTTTTTTAATCAAAAAGATTAATTTTCTACCCGAAAAGAAGAATTTTGGACAAAATACATGAATTTTCAAATTATCAAGGATAACTTTTTACTGAAAATGAAATAGTTTAATTTTCAGACACAAAAGTTGATGTTTAACCAAAAACAAACAATTTTCAACCAAATAATTTAATTATCAACCAAGAAGGTGAATCCTAAAAATAATTTTAATTTTTGAATAAGTAGTTCAATTTTTCACCAAAAAGACTAATTTTCTACCAAGATGTTTATTTTTCTAAAAAAAAATCAACAAAATGCATAAATTTTCAATTAAAAATGTAATATCCAATTTCAGGTTGAAAGAGTTCATTGCCAACACAAAAAACAATCTTTAAGAAAATAGGTAAATTTTCAAAAAAACAATAATTTTTAACTAAAGTAATGAGTTTCAAAGTAATTAAAAAAATGAACTTCTATCACCAAAAAAAAACTTTCAACCATCAAAAAAAATTTTTCAACAAAATCCATCAATTCCTAAATAAAAATAAAATATTTCAATTGTTAGTTAAAGAATTCATTTCCAACACAAAAACGAATGTTTAAACAAATAGTTAAATTTTTATTAACAAAAAATTTCCCACTGAAGTGATGAATTTTGAAACAGAAAAATTAATTTTTAACTAAGTAGTTAGATTTTCAATCTGAAAACTGAATTTTTCAATCAACGGGATAGATTTTCTCCAAAAAAAAAAATTTTAACAAAATGCATGAATTTGTAACTTAAAATGCAATATCATAATTTCAGGTAGAAAAAGTTAAATTTCATCTAAAGACGAAAGTTTCAACTAGAATAATGAAATTTAAAACTAAAAAAATGAATTTTTACCGAGTAGTTAAATCTTTAACTACAAAACAAATTTTCAACTAAATAGTTGAATTTCCGAATCAAAAGATAAATTTTTTTATAAAAAAAGTTTAATTCTCAACTAAAAATAGAATATTTAAATTTTAAGTTAAAAGCATAAATTTTCACTTATTTGACTGGTGCAAATGGATTTTCAATTAAATTGATGAGTTTTGAAATAAAACAATGAACCTTTAATCAACGAAAACGAAAAATTTAACAAAATGTAGAAATGAATTTTCAACTAAAAGAATTAATTTTAAAACAAAACAAAAATAAATTTCCAACTAAGTAGTTGAATTTTTAACCAAAGAGATTAATTTTTAATCAACTGAATGAATTTTCCAAAAAAAAGAATTTTCAACAAAATGCATAAATTTTTCATTTAAAATCGAATACATTAATTTTAAGTTAAAGGAGTTTTTTGTCAACACAAAATCTAATTTTCAACCAAATAAATAAATTATTAAAACAACAGATAAATTTTTAACCAAAATTATAAGTTTTAAAATTAAAAAATGAACTTTTAACCAACCAGAAAAAATATTTCAACAACATGCATAAATTTAAAAAAATGGAATATTTTAATTGTAACTTAAAAGACTTTATTTTCAACACAAACATACATGTTCAACCAAATAGTTCAATTTTGAATAAAAAAATGAATTTCAAACTCAATTGATGAGTTATAAAATAAAAAAATGAAGTTTTATCCAACAAAACAATTTTTAACAAAACATAGAAATGAATTTTCAACTAAAATGATTAATTTTAAAACGAATAAGTAAATTTTAAATCAAGTGTTTCAATATTTAAATTCTTAGTTGAAAGAGTTTATTTTTGATCAACAATTTTTAACTAAGATGATAAATTTTGAAACAAAAAAATAAATTTTTAGCCTAGCAGTTAAATTTGTAACTAAAAAGAAAAATTTTCAATTGACGGGATAAAATTTCTACAAAATGAAAAAGAATTCCCCACAAAACACATGAATTTTCAACTAAAAATGAAATATTTAAATTTTAAAGTGAAAAAGTAAAATTCTTAACAAATACTGAATTTTAGAGTAAAATTATGAATTTTGAAACAAAAGAAAGAACTTCTACCAAGTATTTCAATTTTCAACCATAAAACAAATTTTTAACATAAAAGTCAAATTTTCAAAGTAAAAGATAAGTGTTTATCAAACAAGATGAATTTTCAACTAAAAATAGAATATTAAAAGTATAAGTTAGAAGAGTTGAATTTACATCCAAAGAAAAAAATTTTCAACTAAAATTATCCATTTTTAACCAAGTAGTTATATTTTTATACATACAGGTGAACTTTCTACCAATAAGATAAATCTTCTAAAATACAAACAAATTTAATTAAACTATATGAATTTTCAACTAAAAATATAGTATTACAATTTTAAGTTGAAGAAATTAATTTTCAACTAAGAAGATATATTTTCTACAAAAAAAGACGAAATTTTAACAAAATGCATAAATTTTTATCTCAAAATAGTATACTTAAATTTGATGTTAAAATTGCTGATTCTTAAACAAAAAAAAGGGCAACAAAAAATGTTAAATTGTTAACAAAAAAAAAATATTTATGACGTGAAATTTTGAATTATAAATAAAAATTTAGCTCAGTATTTAAATTATTAACCAAAAAGATAAATTTTCAATCAAGGAGATTTTACTACAAAAAAAAGGCGAATGTACAATAGAATACATAAATTTTCAACGAAAAATGGAATATTTCATTTCAAGTTAAAACTATTTAATTTTTTAAGCAAAAACTAATTTTCAAGCAAAAAGGTAAATTTTCAACAACAAAAAATAAATTTTCAACTAAAATTATGAGTTTTAAGAGCAGAAAATTAAGCTTGACCAACCAAAAGACAACTTTTAGAAAAATAATGAAATTTTGGAAAAAGGAACGAATTTTTTTTAACTAAAATGATGAATTTTCAAATAAAAAATTATATTTGCTCTAAGTTGTTAAATTTTTAATTCAAGAAATAAATTTTTGTCCAAGAAGTAAATTTTTCTACCAAAAAAAAAAGAACTTTTAACTAAAAATTTAATATTACAATTTTAAGTGAAAAGCGTTCATTTTCAACGCAAAACCTAAGCTTTAATTAAATCGTTTAATTTTTAACGAGTTAAATTTTCAACAAAACAAACCAATTTCATAATAAATTATGTGTTTTGAAACAAGAAATAAAGTTCTTATCGAGAAGTTGAATATTCAACTACAAAACGAATTTCCAACAAAATAATTCAATTCTCAACTAAAAAGATAGATCTTCTACCAAAAAATATAAATTTTCAGTTAAAAATGGAATATATAAATTTTAAGTAAAAAAAGTTCATTTTCAACACAAAAAAAAACATTTTTTTAACAAAATAGTCCAATTTCCAATTTTATGTTAAGAAAGTTAAATTTCAACCAAAGACTAAATTTCAAACAAAAATAATGAATTTTCAAACAAGAAAAAATTAATTTTTCTACCCAGTACTTAAATTTTTAACTAAAAAGATAAATTTTTCACCAAGAAAGAATTATTTTGAACTATAAGTGAAATATTTAGATTTCAAGTTAAAAGAGTTATTTTTAAGCAAAAAGTTTTTAAAACTAAATTTCTATACACATAGATGAATTTTTCACTAAGAAGGTACATTTTCTGTCAGAACAACAAAATTTCATTTAAGTGTACGCATTTTCAACTAAAAATAGAATATTTTAAGTTTTGGTTAGAAAGAAATAATATTCTTTTAAAAAACGATTTTTTTTACAAAATATTTAAATTTTGAACCAATTAAATAAATTTTAAACTAAAATGGTGAATTTTAAAACAAAAAATGTATTCTCAAACAAGCAGTTAAATTTTAAACCAGAAGGATGGATTTCTAACTAGGATTCTATATTTCCTATAAAAAAACGAATTTTTAACAAAATGTATAAATTGTCAACTGAAAATCCAATATTTCAATTTAAAGTTGAAAGAATTCATTGTAAAAACAAAATCAAATTTTCAATGAAATAGCTAAATTAAAAAAAAAACAAATGGATTTTTACCTGAAATTATGAGTTTCAAATAATAAAAGTGAACTCACAAACAAGCAAAAATCAATTTTTCAACAAAATGCATGAATTTTGAAATAAAATCGAAATATTTCAATTGTCAGTTAAGAAGTTCATTTCCAACCAAAAAACGAATTTGTAACAAAATTAATCAATTTTTACATAAAATGATCAGTTAAATAAATAAATTAACGCAAAATGTTAATTTTTAACAAAATGCATGAATTTTCAAGTAAAAATGAAATCATTCAATTTTAAGTAAAAAAGGGTGAATTGCAACCAAAAAACGAATTTTTAAATAAAATGATGCATTTTAAAACAAAAAACTGAAGCTTTTACTGAGCAGGTGCATTTTCAACGTGAAGGTGAATTTTCAATTAAGATAATAAACACCAAAGAAGACGAATTTTCCATAAAATGCATGAATTTTTAACTAAAAATGGAATTATTTGATTTTAAGTGGAAAAGGTGAATTGCTATTAAAAAAACCGAATTTTCTAATAAAATGATTTATTTTAAAAGAAAAGAATAAAGTTTTTACTAATCAGGTAAATTTTCAACCAAAAAAAAATTAATTTTAAAGTAAAATGATTGATTAAAACGAAAAAATTTTTAACTATGTAATTTAATTTATAACCAAAAAATAAATTTTCAACCAAGAAGATATATTTCCTACCAAAAAAGACGAAATTTCAACAAAATGCATGAATTTTTAACTAAATATAAAATGTTTCTATATAAAGATAAATCAGTTTATTTTTTACACAGAAACGAATTTTCAATCAGATAGTTCAATTTTCAAGAACGAAAAATTAGTTTTTGACTAAAATAATTAGATTCAAAATAAAAAAATGAAGCTTTAGCAAACTAATTAAAAAACTTTTTACAAGATACAATATTTAAATTAAAAGAAAAATAATAATAAATAATAATTTTAAAAATGGAAATTAATTTTTCAACTGAAATTATGAATTTTAAAACAAAAAAATATATTCTTACCAAGTAGTTAAATTTTTAACCAAAAAGATGAATTTTCAACTAAAAGAATACATTTTCAAACAAAAATCCAATTTTCCAAGTTTTAGCAGAAAGCAAGAATTTTCAATTAAAAATGCAATACTATCATTTCAAGTTAAAATATTTTATTTGTTACCCAAAACCGAATTTTTTTAGAATAATTTTATTCTTAACAAAACAATATAATTTTGAACAGAAATTATGCATTTGAAAACAAGGAAATGAATTTTTAACCAAATGGTAAAATTTTTATTAACAAAAAAGGTAGATTTTTAACGGTATTTTTCCTTTTCAAAGAAAGTAATCATGGGATTTTAATTTATTTATAAAATAATTTTAAGAGATCGATAGAACAATTTGAAAGATTCAATTATTAAAAAAAAAAAATAAAAAATGTGACAGTACAAGTAAGTATAATAGCGATAATTTTGTTATCCAATTTTAGGCTTTTTATTTTTAATTTAGATTGTAGTTTTTGATTTTTATCAGTTTTCAGAAATTTTTTTACATTTTTGTTCAGTCGCAAAGCATTTTAAGGCGATGCCCTAAAAATATTGTCATTTGAAAAAATGTAAACGCTCAGTTTTCTTTTCCTATTAAAATAAATTTTAGGGGCTGCTTGAGGTCTTTGAAAAATAAAAAAATACGACAATACTCTAAATCAAATATTCACGAAATTATTAAATTGCCGATAATTCAAAATTTCCTAAAATTATTTTCTTGAAAGCTTACAATATAACATAATTTAATAACCCCTGATAATATATAGATGATTTCTGTAATTAAATTGACAAAATTACTAATTTCCTAAATTTTTAAAAATTATTTACCATGAAGGGACTAACATTGAATGCTCCAAAATTGCAGTTCTTAGGAAAGTCTGTAACTTTTCGTCCAATTTTCAATCATAGTGAGGTAACTAATTAATTAGGAATAACAAAATTACTGTTTAAACAATTTATTATTATTTTGAATAATGTTATATTTGAATAATATTAGAAAGTTGCGGTTTTGCCTAAAATATTAAACTTTAATCCTTACTTAGAGTTAGGTAATAATTAATAACGTTGACCAAACATATTTGTTTAAGCAAATTGTTATTGTTAAAAAATATTTTCTATTATAGTAATTCTAGATAGTTGCTTTTTCTCTTAATTTTTTTACTTTTTGTTAATTTTTTACTTACTTGTTAAAGTAATAATTAATACAAGTTAAAAAATATACTTTTTTCAACAATTTTTGATTGTTATTAATTATATTTTTTTAAATAATTGCAAGAAAGTTGCGTTTTTTTTCTAAATTTTTTATTTTTATCCAACTTTTTACGTTGTGAGTTAATAACAAATACAAGCTAGGAACAAATATTGAATATTATTTATTAATTCAAACAAAAACGCTCTTTGCAATTGCTTAATGAAAAATTTACATTTTGTATGATTTATGTACAAAATTTAAAAAAAATTTTTAATTTATGTTTTATTTTAGAAAAATATATTCTCAAAAGAAAAAGATATTGTTTAAAATATTATTCTCTCTAATGTTTATTTATATTTCGTTATTAAGTAAGAAGACAAATATTTACAAGCAATAATAAAGTATTTTAAAAAACTATTTTTGTAAAATTGCATTAATTATTACCTTACTTAGTGAAAAGTAGACAATAAGTTAAAAATTCTAGAAAAAAACCGCAACCATCTGGCATTAATACACATAAAAATAGTTATGAACATAAACTTTTTTTTTAAGAACCATTCTTTTAAAACTTAATTATTTATTAAATCACTTTGAGAGAAAAATAGAAAAATAGTTAAACATTTTAGAAAAACGACTGCAACTTTTCACCATTAGGCAAAGAGAATATTAAAAACAGTAACAATAAATAGTTCAAGCTATTATTTATAACAACAAGAAGTTATTTTAACTTCACTCTAATTGAAAAGTGTGCAAATGTAAAAATTTCAGACCAAAACGCAACTTTCTGCCGATAAGCAAAGATAATTTTATTATCAATAATAATAAATTGTTTATTGAATTATTTTGGTTAAATCAAGTAATTATTACTTCACTCTAATTGAAAAGTGACAAAAATTAAAAAATTTCAGAAAAACGCTACAACTATTCAGTATTAATAGAGAAGAAAATAGCTATAAGCAATAATAATTTGCTTACACAATAATTTTTGCTAAATTAAATTAAACATTAATAAATTGGTAGAGAAATTTATGTAAACTTTTAATTATTAATATTAAGTAGTATTGGACACAATTTGCAATTTTTGGAACTAGGAAAATCATAATTAGCCCCAAAAAATTGCAAAAACCAATTTTTTCACTCATGGGGTTTTCTGGGACCGCATAAAATAGACTTATGGGGGCGATATTGAAAAAATAATATTTTATTTATATTCTATCGCTAATTTTAAAAATAAATATTGAGTTTCTGCTTGATCTAGCTAATATTGACGATTCGGAATAAAATTTCCAACAATGTCTTTCTTTCTTATGGGAAATACATGTTAAACTTCATGGGGCTTAAGCAACTTCTGAACATAATTTTGTTTTTTAAATAAAAAATTGACTTTTTTTTTGTGAATATAAACAAATTTCTTGAGAAAATACGAAAATATCCTGAAAACTACAGATATCTAAAAGCAAAATTTCAATAAAAAAGTTCATCTTCAACCAAATAGTTGATATTTGCGAACAAAAAAGATACATTCTCAGCAAAAATTGTAATAGTGGATTTTTTAATAGAGGAAGATTTTTATTTTAAATAAAAAAGAGTTCAGAAGAATTTTCTACGGAAATCTTTAATTTTTCACCCTGGAAATAATAATTTTTTTACAAAAAAATTAATTTCTAACAAAATAGTTGAATTTTTAACTAAATGCAAGAATTTTCTATTTAAAGGAATGATTTTCTACCAAAAAAGACAAATTTTCAACTAAATATTGCTGAATCTTCAAGAAAAAAATTACTTTTTATTAAAGTAGTTCAGCTTTTAACCAAGTAGCTGTATTTCTAACTAACAGAGCTAAATTCTTAACAAAAAATGTAACAGTTGATCTTTTAGTATAACAAGATTTTTACTTTAAATGAAAAACAGTTAATTCACCCAAGGATAATAAATTTTTTATAAAATAGTTAAATCCTCAAACAAACAAAAAATTAATTTGTTAAAAGCTGCATTTTTAACAACAAAAGACATAATATATTTCCTAAACGAGATAAATTTTGTTTAAAAAAGGTTATTTGTTGAACCCAAAATATTAATTTTTGACAAAAAAGTTAATTTTCACATATAGTTCAACCAAATACATAAATTTTCTTTTAAAAGAAATGATTTTTTTACCAAAAACGACAAATTTTCAACTAAAATGACAAATGTTCAGCCAAAAAATTATTTTTACGAAAATAGTTTAACTTCTAACTCGTAAAGTATACATAAATTTATGCAAAATGTATCAATATTGATATTTCAGCATAACAAGATTTTTATTTTACATAGAAAACAGTTAAATTCATCCAAAAAAGACGAATTCTCAACGAAATATTTAAATTTTTAACAAAACAAAATGTTATTTAGCTGTCTTTTTGAAATACAAAAAAATATTTCACAAACGAGCCAAATTTTTCCTAGAAAAACTCAATTTTTTACAGTGAAAATATGAATTTTCCACGAAAAAGTTTATTTTTAACCAAATCGTTAAATTTCCAACCAAATAAATAAATTTTTCATCAAGAGGAATGATTTTCTACAGAAAAAAGAGAAATTTCCAACTAAATTGATGAATTTTTAGAAAAAGAATTATTTTTTCACAAAAGAGCTAATTTTTAACCAAGTATTCGAATTCTTAACTGAAAAAGACAAATCACCAGCGAAAAATATAATATTTCATATTTCAGAGTAATAAAATTTTTATTTCAAATAAAAAAGTGTAAATTTATTCAAAAAAAAACAAATTTTCAAGAAAATAGATGAATGCTCAAAAAAAAATTTTTAGCCACTTATAATTTCAACCAAAAAAACATAATATACTTTTCAGACCAGATAAATTTTCTATAAAAAAGATTAATTTTTTACCTTGAAAATCTTAATTTTCCACAAAAAGGTTAATTTTTAACTTGATAGTTGAATTTTCTACTAAATGCATAAATTTACTGCAAAATGCATCCATCTAGAGGAATGATTTTCTATCAAAAAGGACAAATATCTCTCTAAAATAATGAATCTTCAGCCAAAAAATTACATTTCAATAAAGAAGTTTCTTTTCCAACTAGGTAATTGCATTTTGAACTAAAAAAAAAATAAATTTTCAGCGAAAAATGTAATAATTGATATTTTTTAGTATGAGATGATTTTTATTAAAAATAAAAAGCATTTAAATTTATTCAAAAAAGACAAATTTTCAAAAAGCAGATAAATTTTTAACTAAAAGTACTAGGTTTTAACTAGTTGTATTTTTAACCAAAAAACATCATATACTTTTCAAATGAGATGATTTTTTTCCAGAAAAGTTAAATTTTTTACCCCGAAAATATAAATTTGATACAAAAAAAGTTAATTTTCAACCAAATAAATGATTTTTAAACCAAATGGATGGAATTTCTATTAAGAGGAATGACTATCTACAAAAAAAATTCAACTAAAATTATAAATTTCCAGCTAAAGAATTAATTTCTAACAAAGTATTTTAAATTTTAAGCAAGCAGCTGCATTTTAAACTAAAAAATACCAATACTGTACAAAAGAAGCAATCTATAAAAATATCAAAACGAATATACCTTTCTTAAGACTTTTGTAATAATACAAAAGGCTTGTGGCAACAAATGCTATCATTCAAGATACTAATCACATTATATTATACGGTTTAACGTTTTCGCGGCAAATTCTAAATAATGATTTTATATATTTTTACCAAGCAATTCGTTGGTTCTTACTATTGAATTAGGAAATGTCTTGACTAACCGAATCAGTAATTTTTTACTAATCTTAAGTAGCCCACTTTTCGCTAATTAAATCTGTGTTATTTTTTCGTAGCAAATTATTAAGTTTTAAATATTTTTATTTTCAGATTTTATTGCGCTTTAGTACACTTTATTAGGGTGTGAAAATAAAGGATCAGTTCGTTATCAAGCCATTTTGGATAAAAACTCAAAAAAGTTGAAAATTTCCTAAAATTTTTAGACTACTTTTTTTAAAGATTTAAAAATTCTATGTACGGCTGCTTATAGTACTTGAAAAAATAAACAATTTATACTGAAGATTAAAATAAAAAAATAAAAATTACAAAACGAAAAAAAATAAAAATTTTAAGCCAAGCAACGCGCGACATGAAAAAAAGTCAAAAAGAGAAAAATCTTTCTTTTTAAAATCTCTACCAGATTACTATAACAACTTCTCATTAAATTTTTTTAAAAAATTTAAAATTCAAATTTTCAATCCCACAAAAAATAATAAAAAATAAAAAATGTCATTTTGCGGTTAAATTATGCAAGATAAAAAAAGATGAAAAAACAAAAATTACGCGCGCAAATAGAGCTAAAAATTGGTTGATAATAATTTTTGATAAAATGCGTGCTTTTTGTTTAATTCGTAAAAAATGACTTAAAAAAAAATTGGACAAACGACATAAGTTACGAAAAAATGTAATAAGACAAAAGTTGTCTACCTAAAAGAGATCTAAAAATGTTTCATTCAACGTTTTTTAATTGAATACGTTGTTTTCGTTTAATTCGTAAAAATAACATTAAAAAGTAAAATAAATAAAATTTTTGGATAAACAACACAAGTTACGAAAAAAAATCAGACTAAATATGTTCTCCCAAAACTGAGCTGAAAATGTGTGAATAATTATTTTTTGATGAAACGTTCAGTTTTAGTTCTAATTATAAAAAAATAAAATTTCAAATCAAAATAAATTTAATCTATAGAGAAAAGACACGAGCCATAAGAAAAATAAATGAACAAAAGTTACTTATTGAAAACAAAAGCAACAAATTTTTCAAAAATAATTTTTTGATAAAAAGCGTGGTTTTTGTTTTATTCGTAAAAATAACACTAAAAATTAAAAAATTAGATTTGTTGAAAAACGACATAAATACAAAAAAATTGATTGACAAAAATTTTTCACCCAAAAAGAATCTCTAAATTCGTTATTCATAATTTTTATATGGGACGAGTAGATTTCCTTTCAATCGTAAAAAATAAGATTAAAAATAATAAGATTATATTTTTGGAAAAACTTCACAAATTATGAAAAAAAATGAAAAGACAAAAGTTGTTTAACCAGAAAAAATTCACAAATTTGTTATAAGCTCTTATATGAAAATTTAATGAAAATAAAAAAATTAACTTTTTGGAAAAAGAAGACAAGATACAATAAGATTTTACTTGACAAAATTTTTCGCCTAAGTTACATCTACAAATTTGCTTAGAACCGCTTTACACTAGGATGCGTATCTTTAGTTTAAATCGTAAAAAATAACATTGGAAATAAAAAAATTAAATTGATGGAAAAGCGACACAATTTTCAATAAACTATTTGATGACAAAATTGTTTTTTCCATTCTTATCAATAAGAAGGTATTGGTTTTATGTGAAAAATTACTTTTATGGATTCCATCAAATGTCGACGTTTTCAGGCCCCCTTGGGTCAAAAGAAATATTTTTTACGTCGGTGTCTGTCTTTTGTTGTTGTCATTGTCGTCGTATGCGAACACGGAAACTTTAGACGGAAAAATCGGGTTAGATTGCGCTTTAGTACTCTTTATATAAATGTGAAAAGAAAGGACGAGTTTGTTAGCCAGCTATTTTGGATGAAAATTCAAAAAGTCAGAGCATTTTCAAAATCGTTAGACCATGTTTTTTTAAGATTTAAAAATTCTATATACGGCTTCTCATAGTACTCGAAAAGATAAACAATGTACCTAAATGACTTTTTTCAATAATATAAAAACTACCAGAGTTATAGCATTTACGAAATTTAAAAAACAAACGAAAATGAACATTTTTAGCCAAAAAATGCACGATGTGAAAACAATTTAGAGGTGAAAAATGTTGCTTTCCAAAAACAGTACAAGATAGTCATAAGAACTTTTTAAGTTTTGTTAAAAATTAAAAATCCCAATTTTGATTCCATGAAAAAATAATAAAAATAAAAAATTTCATTTTGTGGTCAAAGTATGCAAGATACGAAAAAAAATTAAGAAAAAAGAATTATGCATCGAAAAAAGATTTACAAATTTATTTTCATTAACAAAATAATTGAATTTTTGACCTAAAAAGATGTATTCTGAACTACATGAAAAAAAAATTATTTAAAAAATCAAATAAACAAATTTTTAACAAATAAAGATTTTCAGTAAGAAAATAGTAAACAAAAGTACTAAATTATAATAGTAAATAAAAAGTATATGCGGCATTAGAAACGTAAGAAAAGTAGTGCGCTTGCCTTCTCGACCCATTCTTGGCTCGAGGAAAAGGTGGTCCATTCTGCCCCTAAACACTGTCTCGTTCCACCCCATATAACACTTTCAAGTAAAATAAAAATTTTACATATTTATTTTAAAAAATTATATATAAATCTGTATAAATCTTAAAATTTAATAAATAAGCTATATAAGCACCGGCCTTTTGCAGTATATAGTAATATATGAAAAATATCTTTATTTCTCCAAAGTTTCCGAAAATGTACCTGAATTTTATATGTTCCCATTAGTTTTATATATTTTGGAATGTCACAAATTTTCATAATTTTTCATAAATTTTCATAATTTACTATAATTTCATACATTTCGTAAATTTTCATAAATTTTTGTCAATTTCCATAAATAGCATACATTTCGTAAATTTTCAAAAATTTCATAAATTTTCTGCCAATTTTGAAAATTCATAAATATTAATCACCAGGCTACTAAATAAAAGTAGAATATATTTAAAATTGAGGTGTAAAGATAAGAATAATAAAAATTATCGGACGGCTCTGGTCAACTAACTCCGTAGTCAGTTTCATGTACTATATTATATTAAAAAATCCTGCGACAGCTTATTTGTTTATATTTTTTATCTAATTTCTTAAAATTTATATTGATTTTATTTTTCAGCTTTTATTGTTAAATTTTGTAATTGTAATTGAAACTAAAATGCTCATTGAATCAATCAAAGTATAACTGCGGAAATTTAAACTTTTACCACCAAAGCTTAAGAAATTTTTAAGTCAAACGCGTAATAATTTAAATGTGAAACATGAAAGCTTTAAACTCTCTAAAATTAAACAATTCAAAATTAAATTTTAAAACAGTTTGAATATTCAAGATTCAATCATATAAATTTAGAACAAAACTGAAAATAAAAAGCTTCTCCTTTTATGCGAATTTTAAAAATCCTAATTTTGCAATAGTACATTTTTTAACAATTATGTTTGTTTAACGAAACTATCTATTATTCCTACTTAAAAAGGTAGACATAAAAAATAATAATTTGTTTCAGCAATTATTTTTGTTAAATTGAATAAATTATTACGTCGCTCGATGTGAAAAGTTGAAAAAAGTTAAAAATTTATCCAAAAAATACGAATTTTCAACAAAATAGTTGATCGACAAACAAAACTGATTACCTATTAATAAAATAGTTGCAATTTCAATCAAAGGGATAGACTCTTTTCCAAAAGTGCGGATTTTTCAGCTATAAAAGAATTTTTGATACAACGAAGAGAAGAAATTTTGGTTTATTGACATAGAAGCTTACTTTTAAACCAATTATTTGAATTTTTAATCAAGAAGATAAATTTTCTACCAATAAAGACACATTTACAACAAAATACATTAAATTAAAACCAAATAGTTGAATTTTCAACTGGATAGCCGTTTGTGACTCTAATCTAATATATTTGTTTAACATAATAAAAACGTAATTAATCTTTACCGAAAAATTTCTGAAAATAATTGAATTTAGTGTTATACTTATTATAATAACTCCAGTTATTGAGCTACAATTTTTGGTTTTCAGATACTACCACATCGAGGTTGCACGTTCGCGCACCCAAAAGTGGTTTGAATTCAAAGTACAGAAATGTACCAATAACACCTATATGATCAGGAAATAGAATGATAAGGAAGGCTAGAACATTGATTTTTTAAAGATCAAAGTCTCAAAATTATTTTAAATAGTGAAAGTAAGTGCATATAACACAGGTTATAATGTCATAAAAGAAATTTATAATATTCAAGAAGCTACATGGGGAAAATTTGGTTAGGAAACTTTACCGAATTTTTGAGTATTATTAAAATGTATGGAAAAAAAGGAAAATTTTTTACATTATTGTAATAATTTGTGCCTTGCAAAATTTAAAAGAATACATAGCAGTTCGGTAAACTTTAATAAAGCAGATTGAAGTTTTTAAATGTACGGTAAAGATTTTCAAAAGTAATCATTAATGCATGTGGTGTAATTATTAAAAACTATTTTGTCCTTAATTTAGAAAAATTTAAATAAAATTTCATGCTAGATAAGTAAAGTTTGCTAGTTAAGTAATTTGGTTTATGTTATAATCTCCTGCCTATTGTATGAAACTTTGTCCACTGTGGAAGAGCTTTTTATTCATGCTACATTGGACTTCATCCGACAGTTTGGTAAG
>JAUELO010137180.1:0-17154 GCA_032357855.1 Amphibolips quercusostensackenii | reverse complement strand
CATACACGGATCATTACCAACAGTCGGTAAATGGTCGGACTCCATTTTACCGACTGAGGTGCTACCAAATAGATGTAGCTATGCTACTGATATGGAAATTCTATATTGATTACTATTGCCTTTTAAATAGTTTTATTTATCTTCATAAACAAATTGAATGATTTATTGTTTTCAGCGAGAAAATGGGATGCAGTTGCAGCAGAAAAAATGTTAAGAGACGTGAGTGTATTAATTTTCTATTGCAAAAATTAGTCAGAAATTGTTTATTATATAGAGCAAAAGGAACAAACAAAATTACTTCTTAATTATTGCAAATCAAGTAGGTAATTTCAAAAAAAAATTTATTTCAATAAAACTAGCAATAAATAAATAAAAAAAAATCTTCTAGGATGTTTTAAAAGATTTTTTAAGGAAAAAATCTCATCCAAAATGTTAAATTTGCAAGTCAAATAGACTTTTCAACAAAATAAAATAATTTTCAATTGAAACAGATAAATTGTCAAGCAAAAATGGAATGGTTACATTTTTAGTAAAATAAATCAAGTTTAAACTGAAAAAATGTATTTTCAACAATGTAGTTGAATTTCCAAAGAAAGAAATGAATTTTCAACTAAAATAGAATAGTTAAATTTTGAGTAAAGAAATTAAGTTTTGAACAAAAAAAAAAAAAAATTTTCACGAAATATTTGAATTTTCAAACAAAAAGATGAATTTTCAAGATAGATTAAATTTTTATAAAAAAATATAAATTTATTCACAAAAATGTAATAGTTAAATTTTTACATAAAAAAGGGAATTTTTAACTAAAATTATGAATCTTTACCAAAAAAAAGTAAATAAATTTTCAACCAATTCATTGAATTATCAACCCGAAAGATTAATTTTCGTTTTGAAAAAATTAAGGCAATACACAAATTTTCGACTAAAAAAGACCAATTTTCAATCAAAAATAGATGTTAAATTTTCAGTTACACAAGAAATAATTTCCAACTAAGAAGATTCTATGAAAAAAGATGAATTTCGACAAAAAATGGAATAGTTGAATTTTGAGTTAAAAAAATTAATTTTTAATAAAAAAAGACAAATTTTCGGCAAAAGAAATGAATTTTTAACCAGAACGGTATATTTTAAACCAAGAATATTATTTTTCTACCAGAAAAGTTAAATTTTTAACAAAATACATGAATTTTCCGCAAAAAAATGAAACAGTTATATTTTCAGCTACAGAAGTAAATTTTCAACTAAAATATGAAATGTCAATCAATAATGAGAATTTTTAACTAAAAAGATTAATTTTTTTTTTAAATGTCAACAGAATACATGTATTTGAATTTTAAAAAAATCTTTAACAGAAAATAGATCATTTAATTTTCAGTTTAAAAAAAAATTTCAATTAAAAAAATAATCAATTTTCAGTCAAAAAAAAATTATAAATTTTCAACCAAACAAAAATAAATTTTAAACACAATAATTGAATTTTCAACAAGAGAAACATGAATTTTAAACAAAAAGATGAAGTTTCAACTAAAAAAGAAAAATCTTCATCCGAAAATAAATAAGACAAATTTTC
Organism: Amphibolips quercusostensackenii; assembly: GCA_032357855.1. Taxonomy (NCBI): domain Eukaryota; kingdom Metazoa; phylum Arthropoda; class Insecta; order Hymenoptera; family Cynipidae; genus Amphibolips; species Amphibolips quercusostensackenii. The sequence goes on along the minus strand of JAUELO010137180.1, from coordinate 15,584 downwards.
AGTTAAAAAAATAAATAAGTGTTCAACCAAACAAAAACAAATTTTTAACATAATATTTAAATTTTAAACAAAAAAAAAAGAATTTAAAACCAAAAAGATTAAGTTTCAATTGATAAAGAAAAATCATCAACCTGAACTAGATTAGTTAAATTTCCAAATAAAAAAATTAGTTCTGAATAAAATAGTTCAATTTTCAACCAAAAAAAATGAATTTTTAACCAGAAAAATACATTTTTAAATGATAAAGAAAAATCTTCTGCCAAAAATAGATAAGTTAAATTTCCAATTGAGGAAATTAATTTTCAACAAAATAATTAAATTTTCAACTGAAAAAAAATTGATTTTTAACTCAGAAGATTCTATTAAAAAGATGAATTTCGACAAAAAGAAAAGAATTTTTAACCAAAAAGATGAAGTTTCAACTAAAAAAGAAAAAATTTCAACCAAACAAAAACGAATTTTCAACATAATAGTTAAATTTTCACCCAAAAGAAGAATGAATTTTTAGCCAAAAAGATTAAGTTTCAATTGATAAAGAAAAATCTTCAATTGGAACAAGATAAGTTAAATTTCCAAATAAAAAAATTAATTCTTAACAGAATAGTTAAATTTTTAACCAAATAAAAAATTAATTTTTAACCAAAAAGATAAATTTTTAATTAATAGAGAAAAATCTTCGACCAAAAATAGATGAGTTAAATTTCTAAACAAAAAAAATTAATTCTTAACAAAATAGTTCAATTTTTAACCCGAGAAAAAAATGAATTTTAAACCAAAAAGATAAATTTTTAATTAATAAAGAAAAATCTTCTACCAAAAATAGATAAGTTAAATTTCCAATTGAAGAAATTAATTTTTAACAAAATAGTTAAATTTTCAACTAAAAAAAAATTATTTTCAACCAAAAAGATAAAGTTTCAATTAATAAAGAAAAATCTTCAACTAAAAATTGGTAAGTTGAATTTTCAGTGAAAAAAATAAATTTTCAACCAGATAGTTAAATTTTCAACAACAAAAAAATGATTTTTTAACCAAAAAGATAAACTTTTAACGAAAAAAGAAAATTCTTCAACCGAAAATAGATAAGTTAAATTTTCAGTTTAAAAAAAATTATTTTCAACTCTGAAGATTCTATGAAAAATATGAATTTCGACAAAAAGAATAGAATTTTTAACCAAAAAGATGAAGTTTCAACTAAAAAAGAAAAATTTTCAAAAAAACAAAAACGAATTTTTCAAGTTATCGTTAAAGTTTTAACAACAAAAAAATTAATTTTTAACCAAAAAGATTAAATTTCAACTAAAAAAGAAAAACCTTCAACCGAGAATAAATAAGTTAACTTTTCAGTTGATAAAAAAAATTTTAAGTAAACAAAACCAAATTTTCAACATAATAGTTAAATTTTTAACAACAAAAAATAAATTTTTTAACAAAAAGATAAAGTTTCAACTAAAAAAGAAATATCTTCAATCGAAAATAGATAATTTTTAGTTGAAAAAATAAATTTTCAACATAAAAGTAAAATTACAAAAAAATGAATTTTTACCCAAAAAATGAAGTTTGGACTAAAAAAGAAAAATCGTCAACCAAAACTAGATAAGTTAAATTTCCAATTAATAAATAAATCAATTTTTAACCCAAAAAAAACGAATTTTTAAGATAATATTTCAATTTTCAACCAAAAAAATGAATTTTTAACCAAAAAGATAAAAATTGAACTGACAAAAAAAATCTTCAACCAAAAATAGATAAGTTTAATTTTTAGTTAAAAAAAAAATAATAACCAAGCAAAACTGAATTTCCAACATAATAGTTCAATTTAAAAAAAAAAATAATTTTTAACCATAACGATGAAGTTTCAACTAAAAAAGTAAAATTTTCATTCAAACAAAAACGAATTCTCATCATAATAGTTGAATTTCCAAGCAAAAAAAAAATGATTTTCAAACCAAAAAGATGAAGTTTTAACTGACAAAGAAAAATCTTCAGCCAAGAAGAGATAAGTTAAATTTTCAGTTAAAAAAAAATATTAACCAAGCAAAACTAAATTTCCAACACAATAGTTAAATTTAAAAAAAAAAAAAGAATTTTCAACCATAAAGATGAAGTTTCAACTAAGAAAGTAAAATTTTTAACCAAACAAAAAAAAAATTTCATCATAATAGTTAAATTTTCAACAAACAAAAAAAGTAAATTTTAAACAAAAAGATGAAATTCCAACTAAAAAAGAAAAATCTTTAACCGAAAATAGATAAGTTAAATTTTCAGTTAAAAAAAAATATTAACCAAGCGAAACTGAATTTTCAACATAATAGTTAAGTTAAAAAAAAAAAAGAATTTTCGACCATAAGGATGAAGTTTCCACTAAAAAACAAAAATTTGCAACCAAACAAAAACGATTTTTTATCATAATAGTTAAATTTTCAACAACAAAAAAATGAATTTTTAACCAAAAAGATGAAGTTTTAACTGACAAAGAAAAATCTTTAACCGGAATAAATAAGTTAAATTTTCAGTGAATAAAAAAATTTCAACTAAACAAAACCAAATTTTTAACATAATAGTTAAATTTTTAACAAAAAAAAAATGAATTTTTGACCAAAAAGATGAAGTTTTAACTGCAGAGAAAATCTTCAACCGACAATAGATAAGTTAAATTTTCAGAAAAAAAATATTAATTAAGCAAAACTGAATTTTTAACATAATAGTTAAATTTAAAAAAAAAAAAAAAATTTCAACCATAAAGATGAAGTTTCAACTAAGAAAGTAAAATTTTTAACTAAACAAAAAAAAAATTTCATCATAATAGTTAAATTTTCAACAAACAAAAAAATTAAATTTTAAACAAAAAGATGAAGTTTCAACTAAAACCAAATAAAAATTAATTTTTAACCAAAAAGATAAAGTTTTAACTGAAAAAGAAAAATCTTCAACCGGGAATAAATAAGTCAAATTTTCAGTTAAAAAAAAATTAACCAAACAAAAACGAATTTTCATCATAATAGTTAAATTTTTAAGCAAAAAAAATGAATTTTTAAAAAAAGATGAAGTTCCAACTAAAAAAGAAAAATCTTTAACCGAGAATAGATGAGTTAAATTTTCAGTTAAAAAAAAAATCAACCAAACAAAATGAATTTTCAATAATAGTTACATTTTCAACCAAAACAATAAATAAAAATATGAAATGAAAATAAAAATCAATAATTGTCGATTTGAAATTAAGAAAATATTGATTAATAATTAATGCTGAATCTTTGTCGCAAATTAATATTTCAATAATTAAATAAGAAATTAATAAATAAAAATAAAAACAGTATTTAGTAAATTAAGTAATATGTGTGTGTCGAAATTTCCCCTTTCTCCTTTTCCTCTTTACCCTTTTCCCTTCCCCTCTTTCCTTTCTCCTGTCGCCTTTACCCTTCTGCCTTTTCCTTTCCTATTTTTCCCCTTTTCCCTTTCCCATTTCCCTCTTCTTCTCCTCCTCTGTTCCCATTTCCCTTTCTCCTTTCCCCTTCTTCACTTCTCCCCTGTCTCCTTTACCCTACTGCCTTTCCCTTTCCTCCCTTTTTCCTTTCCCATTTTCCCCTTTTCATTCCCCCTTTTCCTTTCCCCTTTCCTATTTTCCCATTTTCCTTTTCTAATTTTCTCTTTCTTTTCCCCCCTTTTCCCATTTTTCTTTCCCCGTTCTTACTTTACAATTTCCCTTTTTCACTTTTCCCTGTCCCCTTTTCCTTTTTCCCTTTTCCTCTTTACCCTTTCTCCTTTTTCCCTTCCGCTTTTCCCTTTCCCCCTTTTCCCCTGGTAAGAATAACAGATTCAATTACTTCTAGTAGTTTCTAAAATATTAAACGTAGTTTCTCTGTAATGTTAGAGAAAATAAACATTGTACTGAATTGCAAAATAATGCCGTTTTACCACAATGCTTTTTGATTAACATTTAACCAGCATGACGACGTGAAAGTCACTCTCTCTCATCACTCATTATCGCTATCAGACACGTGAGAACTTGATACACAATCAATTTTAGAAATACAAAGACTCGCTTTTTATTGTTTAAATTTAATTTTTTTACATTTATCGTTACAAGACAATTTTATAAATAAATGAACTATCTTCATAATTTTCTCTAAACAACAACATTTTTGCTATCTCATATGTATCAAAGTATCTTATCAAATTTATTAAATTAAAAAAAAAATAATAAATTTTAACAATGGGCTTCGTTATAAATAATTCAAGTTAACAAATAGAAAATGTTTATCTTTTTCTTACGGAATTTTTTCTATTTTAAATGAAACAGAATATTTTAGCAGATTAACTAGACAACACAATATTATTTACATTCAATATTAAGCTTTGTTATAAACAATTTAAGTTAACAAATGGAATATTTTCACCCTTTTTTCGCGGGAAATTTTTTTTCTCAGCTTATATGTAACAAAATATTTTACTAGACTTTCTAGATTGCATATTATTATTTACACTTAATATTTAGCTTTGTTATAAATAATTTAAGTTGACAAATAGAAACTTTTCATCTGTTTTTCTAGAAAAATTTTTTTTCCATCTTACATGTAATAGAATATTTTAGTGGATTAACTAAACTGCATATTATTATTTACATTTTATATATATCATTGTTATAAATAATTTTAGTAAACAACTAGAAGATTTTCAAATGTTTTTCTTGAAAAAAAAATTCTTTTTTATCTTAGATGTAACAAAACATTTTAGTAGATCTCCCAATCTGCAAATTATTATTTAAATTCAATATTGATCTTTGTTATAAATAATTTAAGTTAACAAATAGAATATTTTAATCCTTTTTTCGCCAAAATTTTTTTTCTTATCTAATGTGTGAGAGAATATTTTAATAGACTGTCTGGATTGCATATTTTTTTTGAAACTTATTATTTAGTTTTGTTATAAATAATTGAAATCAACAAATAGAAAATTTTAATCTGATTTTTTCGCAAAAAAAAATTATTTTTCATCTGACATGTAACAGAATATTTTAGTGGATCAACTAGACTGCATAATGTTGTTCACGCTTAATATTTAAATTTTTTACAAATAATTAAGTTAACAATTAGAAAATTTTTATCCTTTTTTCTTGAAATTTTTTTTTTCATCTTATATGTAAAACAATATTTTAGCAGATTAACTAAACTGTATATTATTATTTAAATTTATTATTTAGCTTTATTATAAATAATTTAAGATAACAAATATAAAATTTTCATCCTTTTTTCTAGGAAAAAATTCTCTGCTGCCTAAAAATAAAAGAAGTAATTTATGAAACAATAAGGTCCAAAAAATGGTTAAATATTAAACTTAAAGGTATTTTATTAATATATAATTAATAATAATTCATGATTTTAGTAAATCTGAGAAGCTATTTTGATAGATATTAAACAGAGAATCATTTTTTCACGAAAAATGGATTAAAATGTTATATTTGTTTATTTAAATTATTTTTAACAAAACTAAATGTTGAATTTTAGGAATATTTTGCAACACAAATAGCCTGATGAGCTATTCTGATCCATATAAGGTCAAGAAGAATTTTTTCCGCAAAAAAAAAATAATGAAAATTTTCTATTTGATAATTTAGATTATTTGTAACAAAAATAAATGTTAACAATTATCTAAAGTTAATAAGAGTCTTTGAAACTGTTTCGATAGATATAATATCGAAAATACATTTTTTCCGGAAGAAATAAAATGAAATTTTCTATTTGTTAACTTAAATTATTTATAACAAAGCTAAATTTTTAGTGCTAACAATTTTCTAAATTTCAATAAGCATGATACGCTACTTCAATACGCATTAGATATTAAAAGAATATTTTTTGTAAAAAAGGAGGAAAATTGTTTACTTTTTTATCAAATTTATTTATAACAATAAAATAGATCATTAAACAAATTATTTGCCTTTTCTGTATGCTCAAATCATAATTTAAGTTGATTTACAATATATCTTTATATTTTTTTAAATATTCACTTTTTTGTAAATTTGTTTTTAAAAACTAGGCTAAAAAGTAAAAACAAATATCGCTCTATACAATTGTTAAGAAAATGAAAATTGAATAAACTTAAAAATAATAGTGTTAGATTAAAAATTGAAATGAAGTGAAATTAAATTATTTTATGAATTTTAATATTTACCGACTGTACCGACATTACCGACAGTAGGTAAAGCGTAAAATTTCTTTGCCAGCGGTCGGTAAATAAGGATATCATTGCATAAACTAAAAAATAAATAAATTTAAAATAAAAATTAAGTAAAACTAAATTGATTTATGAATTTTATTGTTCAAAAATTGAGCATGACCAATGGGTACAGGCAGTAATTAAAAAATATTAAACAAAATCAAAACAATATAAATTTTTTCTTTGAAAAAATAATTTTAGTCCCTGGAGTGGAGAAAACAATGGGAAGTCGACAAACTAGAAGAATGGGACCCTCCACAAATTTTGAAAGATCATCTCCCCCACGGATTGTGTGGATACGACAAAGATGGTGCCCCAGGTAAATTGAGAAAAAACTATTTGGAGATATGAAAAAATATGTAAAAATTGTACAACCGACTCTTTTTGTCTGCATGCTAAGAATCAATTAAATTAATTTTGCAATTTCATTATTTTTTTATTTAAGGAAATGTCGCACTGATCCTATTCCTACCTTACCGGCATTTTATTACCGTACTAATTTGTCCGGTTCCTACCTTGCCGACGTTGCCTGGACTATACCGATTATTAGTATAGTCTAAAAATGTCGGCGAGGTAGGAATCGGATAAGGGTCACATGCCCTTCAAATCTAATTCTATCAATAAACAAATATTAATTAACAAATTTTTTTATTTATTATTTTCAAACTTTCTAGTGGCAATAATTCCCTTTTCTGGAATGGACATGTATGGAATTTTACACGTGGTTTCGAGAAGGGACATGATTAAAGTAACAATAAAGCATTTGGAAGAATATTTAAAAGTTTGTAAAGAACAAGCAGCAAAACATGGCCCAGTTGCTGGACAAGTGACTGTGATATTTGACATGGAAGGATTCAATCTACGCCAGTATATGTGGAGACCAGGTTACACATTTTTTACAAATTCTTTTTATTTAATATCAATTAATTATTATATATTATTATTAATTGTTTTATCATATTAAATACTTATTAACACGCTTATATTTTTATATCATTAATGGCAGTTCAGAAGTTCAGATAATGATTTCTGCATTATCGACAGTAGGTAAAATAAAACATGACTTTACTAGCGGTCGGTAAAGGAGGATATGACCTTATCAATTATCGTTAAATGACTTTTCTTCCATAAGAGATAGATTTTCAATCTAAAAAGACGAATTTTTAGTAACACAGTTAAATTTCTGACCAAAAAAGACGCACTTTTTACAATCAAATAGTTGAATTTCCAACCGAGTAGTTAAATTTTTAACAATATAATTAAATTTTTAACAAAATAATTAGAGTTTCAATAAAGTAATTAAATTTTCAACAAAATAATTAAACTTTTTAACAAAATAATAAAAATTTTAACCAGATAGTTACATTTTCGATAAAAACAAAAGTAATTTTTAAGAAAATACTTGAAATCAGGACCAAATAATTAAATTTATAATAAAATATTCAACTAAATACTGGAATTTTTAACAACAAAAAATTAATTTTTAAGCAAACTGTAGCCTTTTAAGCTAAATAGCTATTGAATTTTCTCTGAAATAGTTTTATTTCCGATTTCACAAATATTTTTTAACAAAATAATTGAATTTTTGAGAAAATAATTAAATTTCCAACAAAACAATCAACAATATACTTGAATTTCCACCAACAAAAAATTAATTTTTAACCAAACCGTTGCATTTTTTAGAATTAAATCGTTAAACTTTCAAGCAAATAGTTAAATTGTTAACCACATGATTGAATTTTCAACCAAAAAATTAAACTTACAATGAAATAATTTAAATTTCAACCCAATAATTAAATTCTTAACAGAATAATTAAATTTTCAACTAAATATTGAAATTATCAACAAAATAATAACAATTGTAACCACATAGTTTAATTCTCGATAAATTAAATGATAAATTTATAACAAGATAATTAAATTTCCACTAAAATATTCAAACAAATACTTCAATTTCCAACAACAAAAAAAATGAATTTTTATTTAAACTTGAAATTTTGTTGTGAAAATTGGGTTAAAAATTGAATTTTTAAAGCAATAATTAAATTTTTAACAAAATAATAAAATTTCAACCAAATAATTAAATTTTCAACAATATAATACAATTTTTAACAAAATAATTAAATTTTCAACTAAATAACTAAATTTTCAACCAAATAATTAAACTTCCAATCAAATAATAAAATTTTTAACAATATAATATCAATTTTGATCCAAACAGTTGAATTTTGGATTAAAAAGGATGACTTTTTAACAAAATACTTGAATTTTTTTAAAAAATAGTTAAATTTTCTACAAAATAAATAAATGTTTAAAATAGTTGAATTTTCAACCAAAAAAGATAACTTTTTAAAAAAATATTTAAATTTTTAACAAAATAATTAAATTTTCAACTAATTAGTCAACAAAATACTTGAATTTTAAACAACATAAAATTAATTTTTAACCCTACCGTTGCATGTACAACCAAATAGATGTACTTTAACTAAATAATTAAATTTTTAACAAAATAATTAAATTTTAAACAAAATAATTAAATTTTGAACAAAATAATAAAAAATTTCAACCAAATAATTGAATTTTCATTTAAAAAGATTACTTTTTAAAAAAGTACTTGAATTTCTGAAAAAAGAATCAAATTTTCAACAAAACAGTCAACCCAATACTTGTTTTTTCATCAACAAAAAGTTAATTTTTAACTAAACCGCTGCATTCACAACCAAATTGTTAAATTTTGAACAAAATAATTTAATTTTAAAAAATCTAATTTTTAACAAAATAATTAAAATTTCAACAGACTAATTAATTTTTTAACAAAATAATTAAATTTTTAACAAAATAATAAAAATTTTAACCGAATAGTTAAATTTTCGATAAAAAAGATTAATTTTTAACAATATAATTAAATTTTCAGTAAAACTGTCAAACAAATACTTGAATTTTCAATTTAAAAAACTCAATTTTTATCGAAACCGTTGCATTTACAACCAAAAACTTTAACTTCAACCAAGTACTTTAATTTTTAACAAGAGTTAAATTTCTAACAAAAGAGTTAACTCACCAACAAAATATTTAAATATCAACAAAATATTTAAAGTTCCAACAAAATATTTAAATTTCCAACAAAAAAATTAATTTTTCAACAAATTAATTAAATTTGCAACAAAATAATTAAATTTTTAACAAAAGAATTAATTTTTCAGCAAAATAACTCAACAAACAAAAAAGAGGAACTTTCCTACAAAAAGAAGTATTTTTCTGTCAAAAAGAAAACACAAAGCAGCTTTAACTTTTACCCAAATACTTAAATTTTCAATTAAAAAAGATCAATTCGAACAAAATTTGAACACAAGAGAGAAATTTTTAACTAAAATTATGAATCTTAAATAGTTCAAGTTTCAGTTAAAATATTTAATTTTCAATTTAAAAAAAATTTCAAGCCAGTAGCTCAGGCAGTAGCATTTTGACTTCATAGCTGAAAGGTTGCGTGTTCGATTCTCGCTGCCTGTACTTTTTCGCACCTTATGTTTCATTCATTAAAATGTTTCTAAATTTAATTTTCTTTAATAAACTTCAAAAATCACGCAAAGAATAATTTTTTGAATGTCTGTTTTCACGGTAAGCCCGATTTTGTAAAAACTTATCATGTTTTTGGCAAACAACTTTATTTCCTATAAATGTTTTAATACTAAATAATTTTTCAGCTGGGGAAGTCGTAATAGCTTTGATTCAAATGTACGAGGCAAATTATCCAGAAATTCTAAAGACTTGTTTCATCATAAATGGTAAGATACTTTTTTTACACTTTAAAATTAAAATACGACTAATTGAAAAAATAATTACGAAAATATTTTTTAACGTATTTTATTGACGATGTTCTTTCAGCTCCGAAAGTATTTGCACTTGCATTCTCAATTGCAAAAAAATTTATGAACGAGTACACAATATCCAAAATTCAAATTATCAAGGCTGATCCGAACAAATGGAAACCTGCAATTTTACAAATAGTACCCGCCGATCAATTGCCTGCTCACTTTGGTGGAACTCTCAAAGATCCGGACGGCAATCCTAAACTCACAACAAAAGTAAAACTTCCTAATTCAAATTTCAAACATTTCTTTTAGAACTAATCAATATTTTTATTCTTCCTGAACGCCCAAAATTCAAAATTTACTCAATTATTATTTACCGACAGTACCGACATTACCAACTGTAGATAAGGTAAAACATGACTTTGCTCACGGTCGGTAAGTGAGGATGTGACCTTATCAATTATTGTTAAAGTAGACCAATCTTACACAAGGTGACCAAAAAACTTAATTTTCGAAATTCCTATAAATTTCTTAACCAATTTTTTATTCATTGATATTTCAACCGAAAAAAAGACGTCTACCATAAAAGATTAATTTTCAATCCCAAAAGGACGAATTTTCAATAAAACAGCTGAAATTCCGAACAGAAAAAATTGTTTTTTAATCAAATAAGTTAAATTTACAGAAAAATGATTAATTTGATAAAAATTCACTAAATTATTCACCGACTGTACCGACATTACCGAAGTAGGTAAAGTAAAACACGAGTTTGCTAACAGTCGGTTAGTGAGAATGTGACCTTATCAGTTACCGGTAAAGTAGACCAACCTAACACAAGGTGGACAAAAACCCTCATTTTTGAAATTCCCTGCATTTCCTGTGATTTTTCCCTGTACAATTTTGTATTTTTCCTGAAATTTAACATTTAAATACAAGTATTTTAATCTTGTAATGTTTTTACAGTATAATCTTTTATAAACAGAATAAAATAATACATTTTGAGATTGAAGCTTTAAAATTTTTAAATTATTTACACATTCCAACAGAAAAAAATTACTTTTTTACCATAAAGGTGAATTTTCAATTCTAAAAGGACAATTTTTCAACGAAACAGTTAAATTTTCGACTAAAACAGATTATTCAATAATAAAATAATTAAATTTTAAACAAAATAGTTTGATTTTTAAATAAATTGTCAATTTTTCAAATAAAAAAAGTAAAACTGCAACCAAAAACAGTTGCATTTTCAACCAAATTTTGTGGAACTGTCAAAGATTAAGACATGAATCCCAAACTCACAACAAAAGTAATAAATACTAATTCAAATTTAGACATTTCTTTCAAAATTAATTAAAATTTTCATTCTTTTCAACGCTCAACATTCAAAATTTACTAAATTATTATTTACCGACAGTACCGACATTACCGACTGTAGGTAGGGTAAAACATGACTTTGCTTACGGTCAGTAAGTGAGGGTATAACCTTATCAATTATCGTTAAAGCAGAGCAATTTTACATGAAGTGGACAAAAAACTCAATTTTTTAAATCCCCTGAATTTTCCGTTAATTATTTATATATTTCAAGTAAAATTAATTACTCTTCTACCATAAAAGATGAATTTTCAATCTAAAAAAGACAAATTTTTAACAAAAGAGTTGAATTTTCGATTAAAAAAGATGTCTTTTTAATAGAAGAAAAGTTTAATACTTCATGTTTTTACCAAGAAATATTTAAATTTTCAATAAAAACAGTCAAATTAAAAAAAAAATTTCCAACAAATTACTTAAATCGTCATAAAAAACTGACTGATTATCAAAACAAAGAAGATACTTCAAGGAAACTAGTTTGAACAAAAAAGTTGCATTTTCGCTAAAAAGAAAATTGTAACCAGATAGTTGACTTTTCAATCCAAAAAATAAATTTTCTATCAAAAAAGGTAAATTTTCAATAAAAAGCAACAAATTTTCAAAAAAAATAGTTAAATTTTCAACCAAAGAAATTAATTGGTATCAAAAAATAAAATAGTTAAATTTTCAATTAAAAAAATTAATTTTCAACAAACGAAAAGTTAAATTTTCAGTATAAAAAATGATTTGTTTTTAAATTAAAAGGATGAATCTTTAACCAAAAAATGAATTTTTAACCAAATAGTTGAATTTTCAACCCAAAACATTAATTTCCTATAAAAAAATTCTACAAAGTAAATTAAATTTCAACTGAAAAAGGTCAATTTTTAACCAAAAATAGTATGGTTAAATTTTCAGTTTAAAAAATAAGTTTTCAAAAACAAAAAACGAATTAAAAAAAATAGTTGAATTTACAACTAATAAAAATTAATTTAAATATGATCGTTGAATTTTCAGCAAAAATATTGATTTCCAACCAAACGAAATAAGTTTTCAACGAAATAGTGAAGTTAAATTTTTAACAAAACAAAGGAATTTTCAATCAAAAAGAGAATAGTTCAATTTTCAATAAAAAAATTGACTTTCGACCCAAAAATATGAATTTTCTACTAAAATAATTAAAATTTCCACTTAGAAAGTACAAGTTTGTAGCAAATTAAATAAATTTTTAAGTAAAAAAAATGTTAAGCAAAAATGAAATAGTTAAATGTTTAGTTTAAAAAATTAACTTTAAATTGAAACAAAAATTTAAAAAAAAATGGTTAAATTTTCAATCGCAGAAATGTTTTTTTCTAACTAAAATGAATTTTGAAAAAAAAGTTTTAACAAAACAGTTGAATTTTTAGCCCGAAAATATGAATTTTGTACTAAAATAATTGAATTTTCCACCTGAAAAAGACGAGTTTTCAACAAAATAAACAAATTTTCAACTAAAAGATTAATTTTGAAGCGAAAATAGAACAGTAACAGTTTCAGTTAAAAAAATTAATTTGCAACTAAAAAAAGACAAATTTTCAAAAAAATAGAATAATTTCCAATAAATCTTCAATTTAAAAAAACGATTTTTTAACCAAAAAAGACCAATTTTTAACAAAATAGTTAAATTTTTCACCAAAGAAATGAATTCTAAAAAAAAATAGAATAGTTAGATTTTCAATAGAAAAATTTATTTTCAACCAAATAAAATAAATTTTCAACGAAATCCCTGAAACTATAAAATTTTAAAAATATAAAAATCCCGAATCGGGAAATTCAAGAATAATAAAATATCCCAACAGTTGTGATTTTTAAGCAAAGAAGAATTTTACAAAAATGAGTTTTAACAGAAATGAGTTTTAACAAAATTGTTTAATTTCAACTAAATAATAAAAAAAATTAATGTATTTAATTATCATTGTTTCTAGTTAATGCGAAATTTTAATACCTAATTTATAAATAAATATAACTTTTAGATTTGCCAAGGAGGTAAAGTCCCGAAAAAGATGTACGTGAATAAAAACGAAAAAGATCAAAGAGATTTCACAACTGCTACAGTGAAAAAGGGAGACAAATTAAAATTGGACCTTCCGGTGGAGGAAGGTGGATCAATTTTAAGGTAAGACTTACAATTTTTTATATACTACTGATTTAAAATTAATTATCATTTAATTATTAATCAATAATGATAATAGTAATCTTTGAATTAATTAATTCATTTGGTCCACATTGAAGCTCCTCTATTTAAGTCTCGAAAGCGGAATTTATTCTGACGTTATTCTGCGTTAAAGTATCTCAAGCGGAATTCATTTCCAGGTTTTGGTACCATTTTAGACAATTTTTTAATATTTATTGATTTCCAAAGAAAAAATCTTTTTTTATTTTTGACTGTAACTCAAACACTCTTAATTTAATTCTTCTGCTCAAGAATTGGTCAATTTAAGATCGTTATTCTACATTGAATTCTCCCAAGCGGAATTTATGTTGACGTTATTCTGCGTTGAATTATCTCAAGCGGAATTCATTCTAACGTTTTGGAACGATTTCAGACGATTTTTGAATGATTATGTATCTTTGAAAATAAAGGCTTTTTTTATTTTTGACTGTGATTGAAAAACTGTTAATTTAATTCTCCTGCTTCAGAATTAGGCAATTCGAGAACGTTTTTCTGAATTGAATTATCTCAAGCGGAATTCATTCTGACGTTATTCTGCCTTAAAGAATCTCAAGCGGAATTCATTATAATGTTATTCTGCGTTGAAGTATCTGAAGCGGAATTTATTTAAATGTTTTGTAACGATTTTAGACGATTTTCGAATAATTATTTATTTTACAAACAAAAAAATCTTTTTTATTTTTGACTGTGATTCAAAAACTGCTAATTTAATTCTCCTGTTCAAGAATTGTGCAATTCAAGGACGTTATTCTTAATTGAAGTAGTTCAAGCGGAATTCATTCTGATGTTATTCTGCGTTGACGTATTTCAAGCGGAATTCATTCTGAGGTTTTTGAACGATTTTAGTCAATTTTTGCATTATTATTCATTTTCTAAAAAAAAATCTGTTTTGGTTTTTAAATGTGATTCAAAAACTGTTAATTTAATTCTCCTGATGGAAAGTTGTGCAATTCAAGGACGTTCTTATTCATTGAAGTCTCTAATGCGGAATTCATTCTGATGTTATTCTGCGTTGAAGAATCTCATGCGAAATTCTTTCTGTCGTTTTGGTACGATTTTAAACGATTTATGAATGATTATTCATTTTCCAAAAAAAAAAAATATATATTTTTATATTTTTGACTGTGATTCAAAAACTGTTGATTTAATTCTGCTGTTCAAGAATTGTGCAATTCAAGGACGTTATTATTCATTTAAGTCTCACAAGCGGAATTTATTCTAATGTTATTCTGCGTTGAAGTATCTCAAGCGGAATTCTTTCTGACGTTTTGAAACGATTTTAGACGATTTATGAATGATAATTCATTTAAAAAAATATATATATTTTTTATTTTTGACTGTGATTGAAAAACTGTAAATTTAATTCTACTGCTCAAGACTTGTGCAATTCGAGGACGTTATTCTTCATTGAAGTCTCTCAAACGGAATTCTTTCTGACGTTTTAGAACGATTTTAGACGATTTATGAATAATTATTCATTTTCCAAAAAAAAACTTTTTTGATTTATGACTGTAACTGAAAAACTATTAATGATATTCTTCTGCTTCAGAATTGGACAATTCAAGAACGTTTTTCTGCACTGAATTTCCTCAAGCGGAATTCATTTTGACGTTATTCTGCGTTGAAGTCTCTCAAGCGGAAATGATTCTGATGTTATTCTGCGTTAAAGTATCTCAAGCGGTATTCATTCTGACGTTTTTTAAACGATTTTAGTCGGTTTTTAAATGATTCATTTTCCTAAAAAAAGCTTTTTTGATTTTTGACTGTAACTGAAAAACTTTTAATTTTATACTCCTGCTTTAGAATTGGAAAATTCGAAAACGTTTTTCTGCATTGCATTATTTCTAACAAAATTCATTCTGACGTTATTCTGCGTTGAAGAATCACAAGCGGAATTTATTCTGGTGTTATTTTGCGTTAATTATCTCAAGCGGAATTCATTCTTACGTTATTCTGCCTTGAAGTATCTTAACTGGGATTCATTTGATCGTTTTGTAAC
>JAUELO010137095.1:0-17156 GCA_032357855.1 Amphibolips quercusostensackenii | reverse complement strand
CCCCCCCCCCCCCCCCCCCCCCCCCCAACAGAGTGGCGAGAAACAATATGCTGCAACACCTGCAACACAATCAGCATATAATAGAATAAACTAAAGCACAGGACCCGCACGAGGACAATGGACGAGAGGTTGGTTGAACGAGGTTGATTAAACCAACCTTATAAAGGAGGGATCTAAAGGAATCAACAACCGACCACGTACAAACTTAAAAATGTCAATCTGAATACTGACGAAGACATAATTATAATAGAAGAAGACACCCTACCTACCACACAAGAGACAGGAAACGGGGAGGAGCCGCGATCTTGAACACAAATTTTTTAAGGGACGCGGCCATTGATACCGCTTATGAAATAAATGCATTGTATGACCCTAGACAAGACTTGATTGGAGGAGAAAAAGAAGAAGGGACAGAATTAGGACCCAGATGTTACGTGGCAAATATCACACTAGGAGAAGTTGTGGCTAGAGCACTAATAGATACACGAGCAGAGATAAGCTGCATCTCTGAAAAATTTTTAAAAGAAAATAAAAAACTACTACAAAAGTATTCTACCTAGCCGTTCGACAGAATATTTGTAAAAGGACTCATTAAAAACAGGACGATAAAATTTGAGAAAAAAGTAATCCTGGAATTGTCCCTTCCAACAGAAAATATATCTATTAACTTCATGGTGGTTTCTGGGCTATCACGACCCTGCATTATAGGGAGCGATGAACTAGAAAATTTCAAAAGTCATACAGATTTAAATAAAAAAACAATAACTTTTCACAAACTCAAAGAGGCTACAGGTATAAGTATAGCAACTGAAAATGAAACAAAAACTTAGAGTAAAGATACAAAGACACAAGGCAGAGAATTTAAATACCTGATTCAGCATTTGCAATACAAATGTCCATCTCAACTCCAAGATAAGCTAATTAATTAAAAAAAGGACAAAGGGAAGACAGCAGGATTCGTGGAATAATAAATGAAGGTAAAAAACCAGAAAATAAAAAAACCATTTTCTATTGGAACAGGACCTTTTTTCGTAATTCACGAGACGGGATTGAAGTCTTTCTTTCTATAAATACTTTGCACAAGATGCTAAAGGAATTTCACTCAGCCTACGGACACATAGGACCAAGTAAAACTTACAAAATCATGTCTGAGAAATTTTACTATCCTTACTTAGCAACAATTATAAGAGTAGAAGTAAAATTTTGCGATTCATGCTAGAGAAACAAAGTGTCAATTACTGGACAATTATTAAGTATGGAATCTGTTTTACCACAAAAGCCACTAGATCTAATTTCAATTGATTTTTTTGGCCGACTAACAAGATCAACCAGAGAATATCAACGTGTATTGGTAATGATGGACACTTTGACTAAATAAACGTAGTTATATCCTGTTAGAAAAGCAACAACGGCGATATCGGTAGAGAAATTAGATAAATTTTTAGCAGAGATTGGACAACCGAAGAGCATCCTTTCAAAGAGAGGAACGCAGTTCACCAGTAAACGGTGAGAGCAAGCATTAATAGACAGAGATATTAAAATTGTATTAGGCACTGTAAGATAATCCCAATGCAATATGGTAGAAAGAGTGAGCCTGGAAATAGCACGCTTCTTCAGAACCTTTCTATCACCTCAGAAATACGATTCATGGTATGCGCATTTTAACAAAATAGAAACCATAATAAATTAATTATATGATGACACCATAGAAATAACACCACATGAGGCCTTATTTAAAGAGCGGCCAACTCGATTCTGGAAAAAGTGAATTAAAGTAAACAAATTAACAACAAGAAAAGATTTAAGTGTACAAATCAAACTGATATGAGATCGTATAAAAACTAAACCATCAGATAGAAGATGAAATACTAATTCCGAATTGTAACATATCAAGTGCATTTGAAGGCAAAGTGGCTAAGTTTCTAGCATTATGTAAAGGTCCTTATATAGTTAAGAAACAAATTGCACAAAACGCATACATTTTAGAACATCCTGTAACTAATAAGGAGATAGGTTAATTTCATGCAATGAATATTAAGAAATATTGTAGAAAAGAGGACCTTAAACAGGAAGAAGAAAAGGGCTGATAGTAAGGACAAGGTAGGTAAGAATATACACTCAACCTAAGACAAACGAAAATAAAAAACACAAGAGAAAAATCTACAAGGAACGGAAAGAAAAGGACTTGCAAAAGGGAGGAGATTAAATCTCACCCAATGCAGCTAAAAGAGAGAAGGCAGGAGACAGTAGGAAAAGCGAACGCAGGCTAGCAAGATAAAAAAGAGACAAGAAAAGAATAAAGCGAGTAAGACAGAGAGGAGCAGAGAGTCTAAAGAAAAAAGTGTTAAAGTGACTACTGACACTAGACAAACCGACGCCATGGTAAAAACGAAACCCATCATGAAAACTGAAAGCATGAAGCCTCAAGAACCAAAAGGGGAAGAAAGGTTTAAGGAGACGAGATGACGGCAATAAGGAAAAGCCAAAAATGAAGTAGGTCAGTATCCTTCGAGCTGTCCCACGAAGAGAAATTACGTGCGACCTTACGATGAAGTTGAACATGCAGAATGATATTGAGGAAGAAAATACACAAAATGTTGACACTCAAACGCCAACAAATAGATACAACCCCTAAAATGCGACGTCGATTCTAAAACAACTTGAAACATTGATATAAAGACCTAGAAGACTGAACAAGCACGTGGGAAGGTACCTCCCAAGCCAGTATTTTAATTTCAGAGCGTCAAAACCAGAACTCTCAACTCTCTTCAATTTATATTTCGACAGAAAGAGCCTGTAACATATAATGTAGGTTATAAAAAGGAAAACAAAGAAAATGTGAGACCCGGTGCGAGCGTTAAGCGATTAAAAGGAAAGGATCCGCTAGGATTGATTGAAAAGGGAGCAAAAAAGAAATTGAAAGAAATGGCTCATACTTGGAGAAAATGCCTTATCTGACAACAGAAAGTCTACAATAAGATTTTAAAGATATAGAAGATCCAGACATGGGCAAACTAACTAAAAAAATGTAGAAACTAGGAGCCTAGGGATGAAGGGGCAAGTAAGAACAAAATTGTAAAGCAAAACTATAATAACCTCTAAGATTATTTTTAGCTAAACTTTGCTTTTCTAAAACTTTGCAGAATCGTGAATCAGGTAACATAGGGTATATAATTATAATTTTATATACATAACTAAGTATGGTAAGAGATTATTAAGAAAAATTATACCAAAGAAGGAGGTCGGATTTGAATAATAATTATAATTACATAATTCTGATTCCAATGGAGGGCTGTTGCAAAGTGTATGTGCGTTGCCCCTGTATCTTATAACTGTCCATACAAGATCGAGTGTAGGCCTTAGCATCAGGCGCTAGCAAAAAGCGCAGTAGATTCTAAAGCACAGAAAGGGTATCCGGGGTCTGGCTGGCGAGCGAGAAAGATCTGAAGTCACTCTGGATGCAGGCCAAGAAGTTTTACTCCTGAAACCGAGTGTCGCTTGATTTCAAGATTTCCGTGCTTCTTATGCAAGTTCGGAAAACCTATAGGCTTTCTCTCTTGAATCACGACATTTTGGGAGCGGCACTCAGAAACTTCTCTGAGACATTTGTACGTAAACTCTTAGAAACGTGCACTTAGAATTTTTCTGTGGAATAATAGAAAAATTTCTTTTAAAAAAACTGCTAGAACAAGAGATCCTTATTAACAATAAATAGACTATCTGTGTCAGAATAAACCAAAGTAAGACAATTGATAAATATAGGAAATTTCTGGTATAAATAGAAAGTATAGAAAACAAATAAAAATATAATTCCCCTATATTCGAATTACAGATAAATTCAAATAGATACGGCATATGTTTTATATAGAATCCAGTTTCGATAATTAAAAGATTTGACAAGATAAATTAGGGCCGGCATGTAGATATGAATAGGGATAAATGAAGGAATACTATTTCAATAGATTATTTTATGAAAAACGAGAAATTAAGAGATTGCTCATTTAGTATCTCACAATTATTATATAATATGTATACCAGCGTGTCTTAAATCTCGTTTCCAGATTATAATAAAAGGTCATTTGGATTATTTCAAATTGATAAATTATTCTGTATTCCTTCTCCCGAGTCGACACATTATTATAAATTATTATAAAAAGCATTTCAATAGCTTTCACGGTCTACCAGATCTTATATCTTCAATCATATATACATATCATCTGAAATTAATTTTTTTTTGTTAATGAATAAAAGAAATAAATAACTTTTTTTATAATCAGCTTTGTCCGATGTGCGAAAAGTCTCTTGAGCTATGATTTTTAAAATTAAAATTGAAATTGAAATTAAATTGTGGCCTGCAGACTGATTTGTCCAAGAACACCGTTTTTCCCTGCTGTGCACCGCCTTTTTCTTCTTCCCGTTGCTTCTCTAAAAAGAAGAAATAGTTCTTCCTTATCCTAAAATACTTTTAAAGAAAAATAAAAAGTATGAAGGTAATTTGTTTCTATTCAGATACAAATTTGAGAATGTAAAGCCTGTAAATTCAACTAGTAAGACTTTTAACAAATATATATTTTTTGAGAGGCAATAATGCTAATATTAAAACCTGTTTGAAAAACCATGTTGAAATAATAATTCGTAAGTTTTCTTTAAAAAATGATCAACAATTATTTTTTTAAATTAGGAAAAATAATATTTTCCTAATTCGCAAGCGGCACGTTCAGACTTTCTTTCAAGAAATTACTTTTGCTTGCGTGTCGCTTGTGCGTTAGAATTATAATTTTTTTTCTCATACTCGAAAAAAAAATTATTTATTATTCAGGAAATAAAAAACTTGGAATGCAACTAGAAATTATCTTCTATCAATAAGCACTATGAGCTGTCCCAACGAGCTGAATACAAGAAAGGAAAAAGCATACTAAACAAAGAAAAAGGTTGAGCTGACACTTATTTGAAAAAATAACAGTTTACAGATAACAATCATTTGCAGTTCACAGATAGAAAAGACTTTAATTGAATTTGGAATTATATGAAAAAGTAGTGTATTAGGACCCTAAAAGCTTTCTTGTTGACAATCTGTAAAAGATAATTCATATTAATTTTACACCTGCTTAAAAAAAAAATAATTTCTCAATCTACCAGAATAGAAAAATCATTATTTTATATCTAAAAGGCTTTTCTACTGGTGGAAATGTAATCGGAAAAAATTTGATAAGCCTGGGAAATCATAAATGTTAGTACAGTAAATTTTGAAAGATTTGAGTTTTGCGTTTTTTTGATAATATTTTTGCAGCTGACTGTAAAAAATATTTAAAAAATTAAAGGGCTCTTCACTGATTAATAAATAACTAGAAAAAAATTAGCGAGCCTAAAGGATCGAAAAAAAGGAAGGCAGCAGGTTTGAAAAATAATTATTATCATATATATTTCGAAATTATTATTGTTTGTCTGGATTTGATTATCTTTTTGAACACTGAAGGGCTTTTGTCAAAGAACAATACACCAAATTAGGTTTTATTAATTGAAAGATTTTAAAATAAGTGAGTAGAACGTTTGGCAGCTCTCTTTCTTTTCTTTATATGTATATTTGCATAAAGTTGTCAGTTTAAGCATTTAAGACGACCAGTAATTTAAATGTTATTAATACCAAAACAAAAGAAAGTTTAAAATGTCTGATAGTTTGAATACCAAGTGACTCAGACTCGCATTCTTTTCTACTCAAGAAAGATGTCGTAAAATATACGCTTTTTGTGCAAAACCATTTACGACAGGAGAGTCAAAAGTGTCACACAAATATGGTTAAGTTGAGCAAGATCTTTGTTAAAGTTTCTGAAGCATTGAGAAAACTTTGGTTTTCTTCATCGGTGCCAACTATTTCCAAAAAGGGTATTTGAAAAAAGTTAAAGATTATTTTAAAGAAAAACTTTTCTCAAGTTTAAGTTACAAGCAACAATGTTCCTCTTTAGGAAAAATTTTAAAAGTCTGTTGTATATATGTTCTTGCAAGTGTCCTAGTTTGGATTCATGTTCTTGTGAAATACCACATAAGGTAGCAGGAAAAAAGAAAACTTCACTTATAGATCAAATAAAAAACAAGAGAATATATATTGTTGATGCTAATGATAAAGCTGACCGGGATCTAGCTGCGAAACTGTATAAGCCGTATGTGAGAAATTCTATTTTTAATGCTGCAAATAAAGAGCAGTCTCCGTCCTCCTTCAAGACTGCTGCAGAAGATCACCTTAACTGCGAAAACACTATTGAAGCAGAAAATTCATATACAGAGCAGTACGAACGAACCACTGGCGATGACAATGGTGTCGGAGACCTCAACAATGATCTCGATTACAATGATGATGACAACTTTATTCCTGCACTAAGTATTGTTCACCAGTTTCAGCCTACAACACGAATAAGTGTAAATTTAATAACAGTAGCTGAAGCAGTCAGAAAAACGAGAATATCGGTACCAGCTACATCCTAGGTCACGAGTGCTTTAATGAAGGACTTAAAAATTATTTCTGAAGAAGGCACTTAAAAATTTGTCGACAAGTGCAACGTTGAAAGAGCTTTACAGAAAAGGCAAACAGAGTTGCAAGTTGCAATCGTCAGAAGGTGAACAATTTAACATATCTATACTTTGATGGCAGGAAAAATGTCACTTTAGTACAAAATAAAAAAGAAGGCTTTTTTCAAAGCTCTATAAGGGCAGAGCATGTAGTTTGGTAGAAAAACCTGATACAAAATACATTTGACACATTGCCCCTGATTTGAGCTCCGCATCATTTAGCACAGATGTTATAGATTTTATAACAATGCTTCTTATTCTGAAATACAATTAAGCTTTTCTCTCAGGAATTTCTCAACACTTTAGCCGTTTTCAAATGAGGATAGATACTTTATGCGTTGTCAACTTTGACAGTACGGCTGTTAACATGGAATGCTATGCTGGCATCATTTTATTAGTTGAGACGGTAAGACTCCTAGCCCAAACAGTTTTACTGATCCCAATGGTATACAGTTAAGGAATTATGAACAGCATTCTATCATGAAGTTCCGTAAAATTAAAACTGAATTTCCAGTAATCGAATTTGAATCTTAAAGTAAGGATAAAACACAGTTACCACTATTGTGTAGGGCTATTATTTTAAGCGTATGTACAGCAAAAGTGGCTTGTAGATGCCCGAAAGTTTTTTGCTACTCAAGGTTGATCACTTTTGATAGTCTAATTTGGCGTCTGTTCATTAGTACCAAAACACGCTTCAGAAATTAGACGATCTTAGCGAATTTCGTGATAAAGGTTTATGTGCTAATGTGGTTCACGATCAAAACTAATCCGACGAGTACTCAGGGTGCTAAGCATTTATGAGAAGAGGTGCAACTTTCTCGGTACCTAGATCGATGCCTAAATTTAGTCGTTGATCCGGTACGCTAGCGAGGTGCTTATTTTGTCCGTACTGAAATTCTTCTGCTTGCAATGTAAGAGACGATCTAGAAGCAATCAGAGAAGAAGAAATTCAGGGAATCCTGAATAACCGGCAAGCATTATTCCCAGATCCGCAAAGATTACATTGTCCTAGAACCTTCAGCATTCCAACCTTCCAGCTTGATGCAACAGATTATACAAAGATTAACGACTTTAGAAGAACCAGACTGCCTGAACCACCTTTAACTGGAAATCTTTAGGAAAAAGAACTTGCTAGTGTAGTTGAAAGTGGTTTGAGATCAATGTCAAAGATTTGAAAACTTTCTTGCCATACGCAATCTTTGGAGAAAATGATCAAGGTTGTAACCGAGGCATCCTCCAAAGTTATAGGCAAATATCAGCGACACGGTTACATCAAAACGAAATTGCATGCGCAGAGGACAATGCTTTTCTTCAGTTTAAAAAAAATGGACATCTAGAAATGCTAGTTTTCACAGTTAAGACAATAAAGCCCTCAATTCTAGAGTTCACAGGCTTATTCATTTTTATCAGCAAAATTTCAAACTGCTTTATAGCCGTATAATAAATGCGAAAGAATTTTTTTTAAAAGCAGAAATGTGTGTTTGATTCAAAATCAAAAATCTTGAAATAAGTTCTTACAAAATATTCTGCTCGCTCATTTTAAATCTTTTAAATATCAGCAAAACATTTGGTGTACTTTTGCCTTTCAAAAGTCCTAAGGTGTTTAAGAAGAATATCAAAGCTAGATAAACAGTAATTATGTCAAAAAATACAAAAATAATTATTTTCAAAGCCTGCTGCCTCCCTTTTTTTGAATATTTAGGAATGACAACTTTTCTTGGTGTACTTTTTTTAATAGAAGGCCATCAGATTTTCAAAATATGTTTCAGAGTCAGCTGAGAAAAAGATAATTAAAAAAAAACACGAAACTCAAAATTAAAAAAATTTACTTTGACAACACTTGTAATTTCCCAGGCTAATAAAAATTTTTTTGAATACATCTCCACCAGTAGGAAAGCCTTTTATAAATGAAATAATTCTTTTGCTGTGCTTGTAGATTTAGAAATTTTTTTTCGAAAACAGGGGCTTATTAAACGTTAATTTTCTTCTACAGCTTGTGAATAAAAAAGCTGAAAAAATGAGAGGGACATTTAAGGAGTCCAGAAACATAAAAAAATTGACATACACAAAATATTAAACTTAAATTGTTCACTAAGACCAGTAGTATCTCGCATTAACACCCTTACTTATTTTTTGGCCAAGACAATACACAAAATTATTTCAGATTTCTTATCCAAACAAAAATATTTCATAAAATACCTAATAAAATTCATTGAATCCATAATTAAAAACAAAATTTCTGATAATAATGTTCTTTTTTCACTTGATGTCTCATTACTATTTACAAACGTTTCTTTATATTTGATTTTTAAGTGATTTAAAATGAATGGCATATAATTAACAATAACGCATTAATACTTTAGTCAAATTTGGAAAGATATTACATTTTTACTGAAATCAACCCTTTGCAAGATTAACAATTATTTTTATAAGCAAACTTAAGGTACCACGATGGGTTCTCCAATTTCAAGGACGTCGGCTGATATTGTAATGCAAGATTTGAGATCTGGAATCACACACAAGCAAGGAAAAGACAATGTAATTAGTTTTTTGAATATTAATATTATAAGAGATGATAACGGTAATTTAAAAACAAATCGGTTTCGAAAATGTAAATATTTAAGCAGACTTCCTAACCTGTATTGTGAATTTCCAATACAGAATAGAATTGGAATAATAAAAAACATTGTAGATTCAGCAATTACACTATCGAGCAAAATTTTTCATAATATCGTTTTTTGTTCTATAACACTTAAATGTAAACAATACATTGATTATTTTAAAATAGATAATTCGATTCAACATTACACATTCTACTTTCATTAAGCAGAAATCACAACATCCGAAATCAGACCTTAAAATACATTCAATGCAATGATATCATGAACTCATTAAATAGAAGGCTGGAAAATCACCCTTAACGTTGTCTTGCTCATGCAGTGGCAAATTTGACAAAGTCAAGATATAGTCAACAGCTTTTTATAAGGACAACTACAGGAAACCGCTCACAGTAAAGTCGCGGTAAAATTTTAGCCGTAACTACGTTTCACGAGCGTAAAATAGGTACTTACAGTCTGTGATGGACTTAAAACGATAATCTAGCAAAACTTGCGTGTATTCTAAGGGCACAGAGCGACGCAAGGACGACTATCTTCAGCATTTTGCCCGCAAGTGTCTTAGCATTTTGTTTACAAGCAGAGATGCTTTTTAGGTTATTTATTAGTGAAAGCTTAGCACCTCCAAAAGCGCTGATGATCAGGACGCTTGGCTCAACTAGATATTGCAGCTATAACTGTCGCAACTCCCTTATGAGCTATTAATACCTCTCATTCTTTTCATTCACCTTCGCTATGATGTTTTTTCTTAGTTTGTGCAAAAAAATGGATAACGAACATGATTCATTTTTTTAAATCATCGAGAACTATGTCAGGCCTCGCGTGCACAACAGAAACAATTGTCGATAACATAAAGTTCTCGTATATGTGGCACTTCTCATTCTCTATAATTGACTCCACTTCTCCAGGAGCGTTTAGCGGTGTAGTGTTAACGCTCATGCCATAAAATTGACAAAGATGGTAATAAAGCAGTCTAAGTGCTGCATTGTGCCTTTGTTGTAGGTCGTTCTAACATTTCTAGAGGAACTAGACATTATGTGCCCTAGATGCTTGAAGTGTGCATAACATGCTTTGCATCTATCATCGGGAATGTGTTGTATTCAAATGTGGCATCGGTATGCTGAAGTGAAATAAAGCCGCTTGAGCATGCTAAAATAAAAACCATCCGTGCCTGAATTAAATCCAGATGCCTTAAGGAAAGCAAACGCTAGCTCATACGACATCGAGTGATCCTCCAGATTTATGTGGAGATGCTGTGAATCCAGTTGTTGAGATGATGTTTACGAAAGCTTTTCTTTTGTGCTTTCTTAATCAGGGCCTTCAGGAGTAAGTTCTCATAATGCGTAAAATTTAATACATTTTTCTTAGCCCTGATATTGAAGCCAAAGCCGAGCATTTAAGCAGACTCTTTTGCTGCCTTGTACAGAAACGCTCCTTAGAACACTTTTTTGTGCTTTCTGACCATTTTAAGAAGAGAGTCTCGTCCACTTGCGACTATATGTTCTGTACCCAGTACAATCCTGTTATAAAGACATTTTGATTCAGTATTTTGCGATCTCGTTGATAATATACGATGCAAAGTCGCAGATCAAAAGTCATGAGGTGAATGCTTTTGTTCAGGTTTATAAACTTCTGTAATCTAATAACAATGGATCTGAGCTTGTCTTTCGTTTATGGAACTACTCTAAATGAATAGAATGATACCGGGACAGCAAGCATGTTTGATGCAGATATTCTATTTCTCGACGACAGTTTAAAGGACTAAATATGGTGAATGAGACGTTTGTATCTTGTAATTGAATTGTATTGGCTACAAAAATTCAGTTGAGCGTACGTAAAAAGGTTCTTACAGCAGAAAATCTTGCGATAAGTGAAATTATTCAATAATTTTGAGAAATAGGAAAAAAAGTGAAAAGACATTAATTTTCGAAAAATATTTAATTTTCAGCACATCCGAAGTCTAGAGTACCTTCACAAAAATTAAAGTAAATAAAATTCTCTGCAAAACATCAAGAGAAATTAATGTTCTACCGGTGAAAGGTTTGAAGTTATGAAAGTTGCCAGTAATTAAATCAAAGAAAACTTAATTTTGAGTAAATGTGAAAAAATCAATGCTTTATCTTTAATAGGAATGCAATTATGACCTTCAAAAAATAAGGCCTTCTTACTAAATATTATTAAACATCTTATTTTTTTTAAGTATCGTTTTTTTAAAGGTGATCGAATTCTATAGTCTTGTCAAGCAAACGCTAGGATGTCGAAAGATCGCGCAAGAACGCATAATGAGAATCCACGACGTATTTGCCTATTGTGTTTTGGGAAAATGAAAGAAATAGTAATCGTGCAGGGGGAACTGAAAGAGCACTAGCTGCAATAAGATGTGTATTGAGAGGTAAATGATGTAACAAATAAACTTATTAAACTGACCGATTTTTCTATCTTTAAACCCCTGCAGAAAATCAGATTTACCTGTAGCAGTATTTTATGTAATTGTTACATTTGTCGATTATTAATAATACACATTTTTATCTGAAATCATAGTCACATTATTATTTTTTTCCCATTATTACATTTTACATTATTAATTTTTATTTTCATTCCATTTCTATAACTAATTTGTGTTACATTTCTATTCAGTTATTATGAATTGCACTACTTTAAAATATTTCAGTCCCATTATTTTCTATAAACGTCTAATTCTTATCCTATAATTCCTCTCTCTGGTAAATCGGAGACTCTTTTTGTCAGAAAATTATGCAGCTACAGATTTTTTTCAATTGGTCTAAGAGTAACCCAAAAGTGCAGCTTGACCACTCGCTTGGCAAATCAGACTCATTCTGTAGTAGAATCTGGTCTCAAAGTTTAAGAACAACTGGCTTCGACGCTCCCAAAAAGGAAGATGGTCAGAGAAGACGGAAATAAGGTGGTACTACCACTAATTCAGCTTGTAGTGGTTAGTCTCGTCTTTTCAAAATAGACAAAAAAGTGTCTGAAAATTCATCAAAACAATTACTACTTTCTGCAGAAGACTTTTGTTAAATTCATACTAGCTTCCATCTTAGCCCATCACCTGAGGAATTTTTTTCTGGCGCGGATTTTTATCTCCTTTTACGTGTTTCATCTACTTCACCTTATGTAAGTAAATCGCAAATCCGTTTTTTATTTTGCATTTTTGTTTTGCCGCGAGAGAGTAGTACTGTACGGTACAACTAGCAGATCAGCTTGGCCTTTTATATAGTTCGGCACTTCCGCTGTTCTCGGAATTTTTGCGAATCACAAACATGCATGAATGTTTTAAGGCAAGTGGCGACGCTGTGAGTGAATTTTACGTATTTATTATGATACAAAGTAAGTCAACCATCATTTTTTACGGTCTGCTTTTTTATTGCTAAGAGTTATAATATTAGAATCGTCAAGGTTACGAAAAATGCCTGAAAACGTGAAAATTATATATTAAAAAATATTTTATTTCTGAACTGTCTTACAACAATAGAACTTATTTTGAGATAAAAAAGATTGACATTACGAATTATACTTTCGAAAACTTTTTTGAGGTTCTATAAAACTTAGAAATTCTTAGAATACATTATCTTTTGATTAATCATTATCTCTTACCATCTAGATTTGGCAGTCATTGGGATACTTTCTGGTATGGAAAGTAAAGTTACAAGTGACGCATGGCTCCACATTACATTTAATACATTCCGTTTAAGTAGGTATAAACATCTTAGTTCCTGTATCAAATCAAAAATGAAAGAGTACTTCCCGAAATTAAGCATCTATTGAGTCTTACCAAAATGCTTGCACGTAATTGGTGTTCCCCTCGTTTCCTGTAAGCAAGACAGAAACAGGCATCTGACACAAGTATCAGCTTAGGGGACTTTCCTTAACACTTTAACTAGAATTTTTATGTACGAAAAGCAATAGCGCGAGTTTAAAACGTCATTTACAAGAGAGAAAACGCGTAATACCATACAATACTGCCTGCAGCTGATGGGTTAGTGAGAAGAAAGTTCTTAGAATCGCTCTAGCTAGTCGTGTGGCTTCGAAGAATTTAAGGATTGTTAAGCTTTATCTAAATGAAAAGCCATCGGCCAAAAGCTATTGCGTCGATAAATATTTTGTTTGTGGGAAGTTTGATTTTGTCCATGGCAAAGCTGATGAGGTCTCTGAACCAGCCCAAACAGTTGCTTATTCCACTGACTCAGAGGGCTTGATCGAACACGTCAAAACAAAAAGAGAATCATCTAATTATCACTTATAGTTCAGAATTAACGCTGTAGGAGGTTATCTAAAAGTATTTTTGTCTATCCAGTCTAGTGGAATGAAGGCAGAACCGCATACGTATTGTCAAAAGTATGAGCAAGGAGTTTCCGCAAAGCGTTTTGAAGATTCCGGAGTAAAAAAAATGCTCGTACTCGCACTAGCACCGAACGCCCAGGAAAATGACGAGAATTTGTTGCAACTGTGGTCATCAATATAAATCAATAATTTTAAATTAGCTCAGATTCAACATAAATTTGTTTATTACTTGTGTACATGACATCTGCACGTCAAGAAATGCGATTTTAGCTTTCTTCAAAGACTATCAAACAAAGAGAAAAGATTCTCGTGTAGTAGTCCACGAAAACAAAACTTCCTTATTTTTGTTTATATAACAACTAGTGAAAATAACCTACTCCCGTACATAGCAAATTTTATCTTTTAATGATCATCTACATGGCAATAACTTTAATTTCAGTAGTCAAAAAGTGGTAGGGGAAAATAACAAAAATCAATAAACACTTACGGTCGCTTCTTAACTACCTAATAGCTCATAAATGAATGTATTATTTTGTTCATTATGTTTTTATTTAAAAACATAAATCACAAAAATGTTATCAAATTTTTGTATATTTTTTTTTTATCTTGCGTGTGAATTAATTTTCGTGGAATTAAGGATTATTTTCTCGCGGTGGAAGACAGGCTGCCACAACTTTTCCCCTATGGTTTCTGAAAGCGTAAAATTCTATGCCATCTACTACAGTCAGTTGGGGTTCAATCCCTTCGTGATTTTGATTTTCAGGCAGGCAGTGAATTTCGATCGGCCTTTCTGCGTGATCTACCGTTAGCTCTAGGAATGTATTGCCATTACAAGCGATAAACCATTTCGTGTCAGTAGGTTGAGGATTAGGAGAAGCACCTTGAAAAGAAAATAAACATTTGTAGATGCGATATAATTAAACGTAAATCTCAACATCTAGCACTGTGAAATTGGTTATTAAAGCACTGAATATGCATTTACTCAAAAACTGAAATATCCACGAATTTATTACCTTTTATCATCGAGGGTGAAAAAAATAAATTAAATTGATAAAATTGTGAAACACGCCTTGCTCCATTCTCACCAATGAACTAAATACACAAATACCAAATCATTTAATAACCGACAGCTGAACCTTCTTACCGATCTAAAATATAATTGGTTATTTACCTGGTGCAGGTTGTGCCAAGACACCAAAGAGTGATTCATCTCCTTTTATATGTGCTACAAATTTTAGGTTGCCTACTTTCACAATACGCATTAAATAATTGTCATCCAAATATGCAACAGAGCGTTGTTTAATGCCATTCATCTCAACACTAGTAACTCTTGTTTCATTTTTATCGAGCCACAATTTAATTCTTTGGTCCTTATACCTGATAACTCTACATCGTGAGCCTTGATTTCCCTCTATTCCTGTAAGAAGAAAATATAGATTAATAAATTAAAAACGAGAAAAAAACAATTTCAAAATACGCATAAGGCAATTTTTAAATTTAAGCAGAAAAATGAACAAATTTAAATTTTCGTATGAATAAACAAATACAACGATAAAAATTTTATTTTTTTATATTTGATGTTTTCAGTGCTCTACAATAATAGGAAAATTGTTTCTATAATCTTTAACAATTTTGCGTTTTTTTAAGTTACATTGCACTGAATATGAAACAATTTCAAAAAATAAAAGAAATATCTGCCGAGATTACTCTTGTTAATATTATAAACAAATTAATTAAATAAATGCATTATTGAGGCATTTGTGGACAGAAAAATTCGTTGCTTTCGCCGTGAGTTTGTTGAGATTAGGAACTTTAAAATAATGTTAGCAAAATTTATTATTTCGATGAACCTTATGAATTTTTTAAACAAATGCCTTATTTATTCATTTGTCCTAAGAATTTTTCAAAGTGCCATTTTTCTGAATTTTGGAACCTTATGATAATTCAAGCAACTTTTATACTTTGTTGTTTAATGTTTTTTATATTTCCCGAAATTTTATAAACAAATGCATTATACGGGCATCTGTCCAAGAAAAAATTAATTTTTTTTTTCATGTCAGTATTTTTAATTGAGATTGAACTTTGCGATAATTTTAGCAATATTCATAATTAGTTTATGAATAATAATGACTTTTAAGTTTTTTATTAAATAAACAAATGCATTATTCGATCCATTGCTGACGAAAAAGCTCATTTCCCAATGACAGTACTTTTAATTGGGAATAATTTTACGGTAATTACAGCAAAATTCCTAATAAGTTAATCAGCTTTATTTTTTTCTTACATTCTTGTTGTTGTCTTCGCCTATATACTGGATAACTTTTTTAAATATATTCGGATTAGATTTGTTTTTTAGCACACGTTTTTTAGCACACGTTTGTAGTATTTGAAAATTGAAAGATATTTTTTTCAGACATTTTTAATTAAAAAAATTATTAGAGTTATAGCATTTTCAAAATTAAAAAAAAATTAAAAAAAAAACATTTTATGCCAAACCACGTACGGTATGAAAACATTCACTGACATAAAAACATTGCGTTTTAAATGTCCTACAAGATTATTGCAGCAGCATTTAGAATTTTCTTGGAGATTTAAAAATTGAAATTTTTATGGCACAAAAATAATGAAAAAAAAAATTCAAATTTGCGATTAAACTATGCAAGAATAAAAAAAAAAGATTGGCCAGAAAAAATTGCGCATCCAAATAAAATCTACAAATTTGGTGAGTTCCATGAATTACATAAATTCCGTAAATTACGTGAATTTAACATGAATTCTATGAACTTCATGAATAAAGTGAATAACGTGAATTCCAGCAATTGCGTGAATTACAACAATCGCGCAAATTACGCGAATTACGTGTGTATGTTGAATTTCGTTGAAAACGTGGATTCCGTTAATTACGTAAATCACGTGAATATCGCGAATTCCGTGAATTCCACGAATAAATAGATAGCAGATCCGAATACTCATTTGCATGCGAATTTTAGAATCGGATTCCGGGTCCGGGTGGTATAAGATCCGGACCAAAAATTTCAGGTCCGGTCTTTGAAAGATCCGGAACCAAAAGTGTCTGGTCCGGTCCTCCTATAGACCCGTCCGAAAAATTCCGGTCCAGATTTTGCACATCATTATGTATGAGTAATAGAGATCGTAATAAAGTACTTTTAGTGCTGCATTGTACCGTTAGATGTACGTCGTTTCCGCACGATTTAGACAATTTAGTCTGTTCCCCGAGAGAAGGCCTTACAGATGCGTATAAGGGTTGTCATTTCTTAGTAAACGAGTGTTTTTATTTTTTTTCACAAGTATTTTTTCTGTTTCTCTTCTTATTGGTCCCTTGGTCCCAGTATAATATTTTTACTTATTTTTGAGCTTTTTTCTTAAATCGTTCAAAGAATTCTTAGCAGATGTTAGCCGTAAAAGAAAAGGACCTAACCGCGCCCAGGTTTCGTGTTACAAGAGGAAACGGTGAATTGAAAATTCATGATTCAGCAATCACCGACTTGAATGTAATATATTTGGAATGTACGACTTTTTCCGATTTTAAAGACATGTAATTTTTACAACGGTTAAAAATTCGAAAACACATCTATGTGAATTTAAATACTGAGCTAAAGTTTCCTCAATCGAACTCTTTTAAATTTTCAACTTTTATAGGCAAGCAATATATCA
>JAUELO010136421.1:0-17169 GCA_032357855.1 Amphibolips quercusostensackenii | reverse complement strand
CAAAACAGTAAAACTTTCAACTAAAGAAACGAATTTTTAACAAAATACTTAAATTTTCAACAAAAAAGATTAATTTTTAACCAAAGAAATCATTTCTCGACTAAAATGGTAAATCTTCAAAATAAAAATGAATTTTTATTCAGATAGTTGAATTTTTGACCAAAAAAATGAATTTTCAACCATGAAGATTAAATTTCTATCAAAAAAGATGAATTTTCAACCAAACTGTTAAATTTATAAAGAAAAAATATGAATTTTTAACAAAAAAATCTAATTTTTCGCAAAACAGTAAAACTTTCAACTAAAGAAACGAATTTTTAACAAAATACTTAAATTTTCAACAAAAAAGATTAATTTTAAACCAAAATTAAAATAGTTAAATTTTCAGTGAAAAAAAAATGTTTGAACCAAAAAGAAAAGATTTTTAAAGAAAGCAATTAATTTTTAACTACAATGATGAATTGTCAACAAAAAAATGGATTTTTAACAAAGTAGTTAAATTTTCAACCAAAGAGATGAATTTTCAAAGAAAAAGATTTAGTTTCTACAAAAAAAAAATTTTCAATCAAATAGCGGAAATTTTCACTATAAAGATAAATAAAAAATGAAACAGTTAAATTTTGAGTTTCAAAAATTAACTTTTAATTAAGTAATAGAATTTTTAATAAACTGCTTAAGTTTTTAACCAAACAAATATGAATTTTCCACCAAAAAAGAAAAAATTGATTTTTAATTGAGTAGTTACATTTTCAACTAAACAGATGAATTTTCAAATAAAAAGATTAAATTTACCAAAAAAAAAGGACTTTCAACCAAATAGTTGAATTTTTAATAAAAAAGATAACATAAAAATTTTCAATTCAAATAAAAAACTAATTTTCAACACAATAGTTTATTTTTTGACCAAAGAAATCATTTTTCGACTAAAATGGTGCATCTTTGAAATAAAAACGAATTTTTATCCAAATAGTTGGATGTTTTACCAGAAACATGAATTTTCAACCATGAAGATTATATTTCTACCAAAAAAGACGAATGTTCAACCAAACTGTTAAATTTATAAAAAAAAACAATAAAAATCTAATTTTTCACAAAATAGTAAAACTTTCAATTAAAGAAATGAATTTTTAACAAAATATATGAATTTTCAACTAAAAAAAATAATGAATTTTAAATCGAAAATAGATTATCTAAATTTACAGTTATTTTCAATAAATAAATTTTCAACTTGAAGAAAAACGAATCACCAACTAAATATTTAATTTATAACTAAAAAAATATATTTTTTGACCACAAAAAATGTATTTTAAAAAAATAATTAAATTTTCAACAAAAAAGACGAATTTTCAACCAAACTGTTAAATTAAAAAAAAATGGATTTTTAACAAAAAAAAATCTAATTTTTCACAAAATAGTAAAAATTTCAACTAAAGAAACAAATTTTTAACAAAATACATACATTTTTATTAAAAAAGATGAATTTTAAACCAAAATTAAAATAGTTAAATTTTCAGGGAAAAAAATGTCTCAACCAAAAAAAAAAAATTTTTTCAAGAAAAAAATTAATTTCTTAATTTCTAACTAAAATGATGAATTGTCAATAACAAAATGGATTTTGAACTAACTAGGTAAATTTTCAACAAAAAAGATGAATTTTCTAAAAAAAGATTACGCTTTTACAAAAAAAAAAAAATTTCCACCAGATAGCGGCAATTTTCACTAAAAAGATAAATAAAAAATGAAAGTCAAATTTTGAGTTTCAAAAATTAACTTTTAATTAAGAAATAGAATTTTTAATGAAATACTTAAATTTTTAACTAAACAAATATGAATTTTCCACCAAAAAAGAAAAAATGGATTTTTAATTAAGTAGTTACATTTTCAACTAAACAGATGAATTTTCAAATAAAAAGATTAAATTTAAAAAAAAAAACTTTCAACCAAACAGTTGAATTTTTAATAAAAAAGTTCAAATAAAAAAAAGAATAGCTAAATTTTCAATTTGAATGAAAAACAAATTTTCAACATAACAGTTTATTTTTTAACAAAAGAAATGAATTTTCAACTAAAATGGTGGATCTTCAAAACAAAAACGAATTTTTATCCAAATAGTTGGATTTTTTATCAGAAAGATGAATTTTGAACCATTAAGAATAAATTTCTAACAAAAAAGAGGAATTTTCAACTAAACTGCTAAATTAAAAAAAATGGATTTTCAACCAAAAAAATCTAATTTTTTATAAAATAGTAAAAATTTCAGCTAAAGAAACGAATTTTGAACAAAATACATCAACTTTCAACAAAAAAGATGAATTTTACTCTAAAATTAAAATAGTTCAATTTTCAGTGAAAAAAAATGTTTTAACCAAAAATAAAATATTAAAAAAAAAGAAATTATTTTTAACTAAAATGATGAATTGTTAACACAATAATGGACTTTGAACTAAGTAGTTAAATTTTCAACCAAAGAGATGAATTTTCAAACAAAAAGATTTAGTTTCTACAAAAAAAAAGAATTTTCAACCAAATAGAGGAAATTTTCACTAAAAAGATCAATAAAAAATGGAAAAGTTAAAGTTTGAGTTTCAAAAATTAACTTTCAATAAAAAAAATCAAATTGTTAACAAAATATTTATATTTTCAACTAAGCAAATGAATTTTCCACCAAAAAAGAAAAAACAGATTTTTAATTGATTTAATTAATTTTTAACCAAAGAAATGAATTTTCAAACAAAAAATTAAATTTCTACAAAAAAAAAGAATTTTCAACCAAATAGTTGAATTTTTAACCAAAAAAATGAAATTTAAAAAAAAAG
Organism: Amphibolips quercusostensackenii; assembly: GCA_032357855.1. Lineage (NCBI taxonomy): Eukaryota > Metazoa > Arthropoda > Insecta > Hymenoptera > Cynipidae > Amphibolips > Amphibolips quercusostensackenii. The sequence continues at coordinate 14,353 of JAUELO010136421.1, read as the reverse complement.
AATAGCTAAATTTTCAATTTGAATAAAAGACGAATTTTCAACATAATAGGATTATTTTTTAACCAAAGAAATAAATTTTCAACTAAAATGGTGAATCTTTAAAACACAAACGAATTTTTATCTAAGCAGTTGGATTTTTTACCAAAAAGATGTATTTCCAACCATGAAGATTAAATTTCTACCAAAAAAGAGGAATTTTCAACTAAACTTTTAAATTTAAAAAAAATGTATTTTCAACAAAAAATCTAATTTTTCAAAAAATAGTGAAAATTTCAACTAAAGAAACGAATTTTCAACAAAATACATCAATTTTCAACAAAAAAGATGAATTTTAGATGAAATTTAGGTTAAAGCGGAAGGAGAAAAGGGAAAAAGGGGATAAGTGAAAACAGAAAAGGAGAAAAGGGGGAAGAAAAATATGAAAAGGGCAAAAGGGGAAAGGAAAATAGAAATAGGGAAAGGAAAGGGGAAATGGGAAAAATGCAAGAGAGGTACAGGGGAAAAAGGCAAAGTGGAAAAAGGAAAGGGGGAAGAGGAAAAGGAAAAAGGTTCAAGGGGGAAAGGAGTAGTGGAAAATGTTAAATCGGAAGAAGAAAAGGGAAAAGTGGAAAGGTAAAGAGGAAAGGCAAAGGTGAAGAAAAGAAAGGGTAAAATAGAGAGGGAATATGGGAAAACGGGAAAAGAAAAAGGGTAAAGAGAAAAGAAATAACGGGAAAAGTGGAAAAGAAAAAGGGGGGAAAGGAGAAACAGGAAAGGGGAAATAGGTAAAAGGAAATGGGGAAAGGAAAAGAAGAAACAGGGAAAGGCAAAGGGGAAAAAGAGAAAGAGAAAATTGGAAATTGGGAAAGAAAAAAGGGCAAAAGGAAAGGAATAAGGGAAAAAGGAGAAATAGAAAAGGTAAAATAGGTAAGGGGAAATAGGAAAAGGTAAAGAAGAAAAGGAGAAAGAAAATGAGGGAAAAGAGAAAGAGGGGAATGAAAACTGGGGAAGGGGTGAAGAAAAAGGGGCAAGAGAAAAGGAATAAGGGGGAAAAGGAGAAATAGGAAAGGGAAAATACGTAAGGGGAAATAGGGAAAGGTAAAGAAGAAAAGGGGAATGGCAAAGGGGGAAAAGAGAAAGGAAAGATTGAAAAAAGGGAATGGGGGCAAGGGATAAGGAAACAGGGGCAAGATGAAAGGAATGAGGGGAAAAGTGGACAAGGAAAAGAAGGAAAAGAAGAAATAGAAAAGGAAAAATATATTTGGGGAAATAGAAAAGGCAAAGAGGGAAAATAGAAAGGGGAAATCGCAAATGGAAAAAGGGGTGAAGGAAAAAGGGCAAGGGTAAAGAATTAAGGGGGCAAGTGGAAAAGGAAAAGGGGGAAAAGAAGAAATGGGAAAGGGAAAATAGGTAAGGGAACTGGGAAAAAGTAAAGAAGAAAAGGAAAAAGGCAAATAGGGAAAAGTAAAATGGGAAATTGCAAGAAGGGAAATGGAAAAAGGGGTTAAGGAAAAAGGGCAAGAGGAAAAAAATAAGGGGAAGAGTAAAAAGGGGGAAAAAGAGAAATAGGAAAGGAAAAATAGGTAAGGGAAATGGGGAAAGGTAAAGAAGAAAAGGGGAAAGGCAAGGGGGAGAAGAGAAAGGGTAAATAAGAAAAGGCAAAAGGGGAAAAAGGGGAAATTGGAAATGGGGTGAAAGAAAAAGGGGTAAGGGTAAAGAAAAAAGGGGGAAGTGGAAAAAGGGGGAAAAGAAGAAATGTGAAAGGAAAAATAGGTAAGGGAACTAGGAAAAGGTAAAAAAGAAAAGGGGAAAGGCAAAGGGGGAAAAGAGAGAGAGGAAATTGGAGAGGGTGAATAGGTAAAGAAACAGGGGCAAGAGGAAAGAAATAAGGGGAAAAGTGGAAAGGGAATAGGGGGAAAAGGATAAATAGGAAAGGTGTGAAGGGGAAATAGATAAGGGAAAATGAGAAAAGAAGGAAAGGCAAATCGGGAAAAGTGAAAGAGGAAATTGCAAGGGGGAATGGGAAAAGGGGTAAAGGAAAAAGGGGAAAAAGAATAAATAGGAAAGGTGTGAAGAGAAAATAGTTAAGGGGAAATGGGAAGAGGGAAAGGGGTAAATAAGAAAAGGGAAATAGGTCTAAGAAAAGGAAAAGACGGAAAAGGGATAATTGGAAATAGGGAAAAGAGGAAAACAAAAATAAAAAGGGAAAATTGGTGAGGGAAAAAGGGAACGGGGAAAACTACAAGAGGAAAAAGAAAAATGGGAAAGGAAAATAGGGAAAGGAGAATGGGGAATTGGACATTTAATGGAAAGGAGAAATAGGCAGAATCGGGAAAGGGGTAAAGGCGAAAGTGGAAAAGGTAAAGAGAGAAGAGGAAAAGGAAAGAGGAACAAAGGGGAAGGAAAAATGGCAAAGGTTAAAGCGAAAGGAGAAAGAGGAGAAGTGAAAAGGTAAAGAGGAAAAGGGGAAAGGTAAAGGGAAACAGGGAAAGTTAAAGGGAGAAAGGAAGTGGAGAAAGGGGAAATAGAAAAAAGGGTAAAGGGAAAAGATGAAAAGCAAAAGGGGGAAAAAGAAAAAAGAGGGAAAAAGGAGAAATAGGAAAGGTTAAAGCGGAAGGGGAAAGGGCAAAAGAAGGCAGAAGAAAATCTAAAGGGGAATAGGTAAGGGGAAATAGAAAAAGAAGGAAAGGAGAAAAGAGTAAGAGCAAAGGAAATGAGGGAAATGAGAATAGGAAATGAAAAGGGGAAAGGAAAAGCAGCAAAAGGGAAAGGAAAAAAGGAAAAGGGGAAATTGGTAAGGGAACATGAGCACAGAAAAATAAGTAATAGGGAAAAGAGCGAAATGGACAAGTGGAAAGGGGAAATAAGCAAGGGGTAATGGGGAAGGAAAAACAAGAAAAGGGAAAGGGGCAAGAGGAAAAGGAAGAAGGGGAAAGGAGAAATGAGAAAGGTTAAAGCGGAAGGGGAAGAGGGGACAAGGAAAAAAATACGAAAAGAGGAAAAAAGCAAAAGGGGAAAGTGGAAAAAGGGGAAATGGGGAAGGGGAAAAGAAGAAAAGGCAAAGGGGCAAGATTAAAGGGAAAAAGAGGAAAGGAGAAATGGAAAAAGTTGAAGCGCAAGGATGAAAAGGGGACAAGGGAAAAAAAAGATAAAAAGGGGAAAAGGGCCAAAGGGGAAAGTGTAAATTGGTAAAAGGAAATGGGGAAGGGGAAATGGAAAAAGGAGAAAGGGGCGAAAGGAAAAAAGGGGAAAAAAGAAATGGGAAAGGTTAAATCAGAAGGGGAAAGGGGGATAAGGGGGCAAGGAAAAAGAAAAAGATGAAAAGGGGAAAAGAGCGAAAGGGAAAGTGGAAAAGGAAAGGGGAAATTTGAAAGGGGGAATGGGTAAGGGGAAATTGAGAAAAGGGAAAGGGGCAAGAGGAAAAGGAAAAAGTGGAAAGTTCAAAGCGGAAGGGGGGACAAGGGGACAAGGGAAAAGAAAAATATGAAAAGGAGAAAGTAAATTGGGAATTGGAAATGGGAAAAGGGCAAAAGAGGGTAAGGGGTGAAGGGAAAAGGGAGAAGGGGAAGTGGAAAAGGGGGGAAAGGGGCAAGCGGAAAATGGGTAAGATTAAAAGGAAAAAGGGGCATGGGGAAAGGAGAAAAAAAGGAGAAAAAGCGAAAGGGGAAAAGGGAAAGATGGAAAATAGAAGAGGTAAACGGGGGAATAAGGGAATTGGAAATTTCGACACACACACACACACATATATAAATATATTTTTTTTAACCTCAACAGGTCCATGGACTTTGTCCATGAAGCAATTAACTTTGGTGATGTTCTTCTTTGGTTCTTTTATGGTAACATTAGATTCTGTAACAGAATCTTCAATCTCCTCCAGCAGTAAATTGCTGTCTTCAATTTCACTCGTGAAGTTTGAATCTAGATTTTCAGTTTGATTTCCCATCTGGGGAACTTCAATCACTACATTTTCCTGTTCTTCAAAAGTTTCTTCTTGTCCAAGAATAATTGCGGTATGCGCTACTAAAATCAGAAAATATTTTTTGCTAATTAGGGAACGTACGAAAAAATGAGTTGAAAAAGACAGAATAAAAAAAATAATAAAACGATTAAAATCTGTTTAGGAATTACTTCTCACATCCTGAAATTCCTCTCAGGATATCTACACAAATCCCAGAAAAAAATTACTTGTTTATTATAAATAACGTTTTTTTCAGTTCTTGTTAATATCTAAATGTATAAAAATAGAGCTATTCGCATGTAAAATTAAATAAATGTTTCTTTTTCCATTTGTGAAAGGAACTTTATTAAAGAATAAGTAATTTCTTAATGGTACAAGTTTCTATGGATTTAATTAATATGTTTAATTTAGAAAGCTTTGATAAATTAGCTTACAAGATATTCTTAAATATGTTATCACCATTAATGCATACTTTAAAAAGAGAATTTTTAACAAAATACATAATTTTCCAAATAGTTGAATTTTCAACTAAAAAAGGTTAATTTTCAATCCAAAAAGGAACAGTTCAATTTTCAGTTAAAAAAAATTAATTTCCAACCAAAAAATATGAATTTTCAACCAAGAAGATTAATTTTCTACCAAAAACGACAAATTTTAAAACAAAATACACTAATTTTCAATCAAATAGTTAAATTTTAAAATTATGAATTTTCAACCAAATATAATATAGTTAAATTTTAAGTTAAAAAATAAATTTTCAACAAAATGGTTAAATTTTCAATCAAAGTGATGAATTATAGACTGGAATAGTTAAATTTTAAAACAAAAATAGAAGTTTTTAACTAAAAGGAGGAATCTTTAACCGGTGTAGTTGAATTTAAAAAAAAAAAAAAGAACTATTAATTAAAATGATAAATCTTTAACTGAACTAGTTAAATTTTTAAACAAAGTGATGTATTTTAAACTAAAATGATGAAATTTTAACTAGAATAGTTGAATTTTTAACCAAAAATATGAATTTTCAACTAAAGTGTTGATTTTTTAATTGAATTAGTTGTATTTTTAACCAAAAAGATTAATTTCTAACCAAATACATGAATTTTTAACTAAAATGATGAAGCTTTAACTGAAATAGTTGAATTTTAAACCGAAAAGATAAATTTTTAACTAAAATGATGAATTTTCAACTAGAATAGTTGAATTTGAAAAAAAAATTATTTTCAATTAAAATTATAAATCTTTAACTGAAATAGTTTAATTTCAAAAGAAAAATATAAATTTTCAACCAAAGTGATGAATTTTCAACTAAAATGATCAAACTTTAACTGGATTAGTTGAATTTTTAATCGAAAAGATGATTTTTCAACCATTAAGATGAATTTTCAACTAAAATGATCAATCTTTCACTGGAATAAATGAATTTTAAAGCAAAAAGATGAATATATAACTAGCTTGATAAATTTTTAACTGGAATAGTTGGATTTTTAACCAAGATAAATTTTCAACAAAGAAAATTAATATTCGTCCTAAAAAATACAATTTCAATTATTTTCAACGAAAAATCAAATAGTTAAATTTTAGGTTGAAATGAAAAAATAATTTTCAACAAAATAGTTAAATTTTTAACTATTATTATGAATCTTTCACTGGAATACTTGAATTTTAAAGCAAAAAGATGAATATTCAACTAAAATGATAAATCTTCAACTGGAGTAATTGATTTTTTAAGCAACGAGATAAATGTTCAACAAAGAAGATTGATTTTCTTAAAAAAAAAGACAATTTTTGAACAAAATACATGAATCTTTAACAAACAGTTTAATTTTCGAATAAAAAATGTCAATTTTCAGTAAAACATGAAATAGTTAAATTTAAAATTAAAAAAAAAATACAATAAAATAGGTAAGTTTTCAACCAGGAGGATGAATTTTAAATAAAAAATATTAATCTTTCACTGAGATAATTGAATTTCAAATAAAAAAGAAGAATATATAACTCGGATGATGAATTTTTAACTGGAATAGTTGGATTTTTAACCAATAAGATAAATTTTCAACCAAGAAAATTAATATTCGTCCTAAAAAAAAACTTTAATTATTTTCAACCAAAAATGAAATATTTAAGTTTCAAGTAAAAAAAGACTTTTTAACAATTTAGTTACATTTTCAAAAAAAGTGATGAATTTTAAACTAAAATGATGAACTTTTAACTATCGTAGTTAAATTTTAAACCGAAGAGATGAATTTTCAACTAAAATAATGAATCTTTCATTGAAATAGTTGAACTTTGAACCAAAAATAAGAATTTTTGACTAAAATGTTCAATTTTCAACTGGATTAGTTCAATTTTAAAGCAAAAAGATTAAATTCAACCAAAACGATTAATTTTTAACTAAAATTATGAATCTTTTACTGGAATAGTTGAATTTCAGACCTAAAAGATAAATTTTTAACTGGAATAGTTAAATTTTTAACCAACAAGATAAATTTTCAACCAAGAAGATTGAAATTCTTCCAAAAAAGACGAACTTTTAATAAAATACATAATTTTTCAACAAATAGTTGAATTTTCAACTAAAAAATATCAATTTTCAACCGAAAATGAAATAATTGAATTTTGAGTTAAAAAACAGAATTACAACACAATAGTTTAGTTTTCAACCCGAGTGATGAATTTTTAACTGAAATAATGAACCTTTAACTGAAATAGTTGAAAAAAAAATTAATTTTCAAGCAAAATGATGAATTTTTAACTAAAATAAATGATAAATTCTTAACTGAAATAGTTGAATTTTAAATAAAAAAGATGAATTGTCAACCAAATTTTAAAGCTTTCACTGAAATAATTGGATTTCAAAGCAAAAAGATAAATATTTAACTAAAATGATTAATCTTTAACTGGAATAGTTGAAACTTGAACCAAAAAGATACATTTTTAACCAAGAAGATTAATGTTCTTCTTAAAAAAAGACGAATTTTAAACAAAATACGTGAAATTTCAACAAATAGTTGAATTTTCGACAAAAAATATCAATTTTCAGCCGAAATTAGATAGTTGAATTTGAAGTAAAAAAAAAAGACTTTTCAATAAAATAGTTAAATTTTCAAACAAAGTGATGAATTATCAACTAAAATAATTAATATTTAACTGGAATAGTTGAATTTTGAACAAAAAAGATGAATTTTCAACTAAAATGATGAATATCTATCTGAAATAGTTGAATTTTAATAAAAAATATGAATTTTCAAATAAAATTATGAATCTTGCACTGGAATAATTGAATTTTAAAACAAAAAGAAGAATATTTGACTAAAATGATAAATCTTTAAGTGGGATAATTAAATTTTGAACCACTGAGATAAATTTTCATCCAAGAAGATTAATATTCTTCCAAAAAAGTTGATTTCTCAACTTAAGAATATCAATTTTCAACCAAAAATTAAATAGCTATATTTGAAGCAAAAAAAAATGTTTTCCAACAAAATAGTTGAATTTCCCAGCAAAGTGATTAATTTCCAACAAAAAATATGAATAATTTACTGGAATATGAATTTTAAATCGAAAAGATGAATTTTCAAATAAATTGATGAATCTTCCACTGGAATAATTGAATTTTTAAGCAAAAAGATGAATATATAACTAGGATGATAAATTTTTAACTGGAATAGTTGAATTTTTAACAAAAAAGATGAATTTCTACAAATTCTTGAATTTTGAAGCCAAAAAGTAGAAGTACCTGGAGAACAGTTTGGCTTTTAATCCGACAATATGAAATTTCATTAACAAAGTTAATTAACAACCAAATTGTTATATTTTCTTAAAAAAATAATTAAATTATTAAGCAAATCGTTAAATTTTCCACAAAAAATTTAGTTTCCAACTAAATAGTTTAATTTGCTAACATAGTGTTAAATTTTAAAGCCAAAAAGACGAATTTTCTGAAAAACAGTTGAGTTTTCAGCCCCAAAATATTTAATTTTATCAAAAAAGTTATTTTAAAAACAACTAGTTACATTTTCATAAAAAATAGCTGAATTTTCAACAAAAAAGATATATTTCTAACAAAAAAGTTGAATCCTCAACAAAATAGATAAATTTTCAACAAACAAAAATACTTTTTTTCTACCAAATAGTTGAAATTTCAACCTACAAAGGACAATGTTTTAATGAAAAATGGAATTTTTTAATTTTGAAATGAAAAAATTAATTTTTAAAAAAATATTTCCTTTTTCAACCAAATAGGTGAATTAACAAAAAAAATTGTTTGACATAATAGTTCAATTTTCAATCAAGGGGTTTACTTTTTAACAAAAGACGAATTTTCTGCACAAAAATAAGATTTTTCAACAAAAAACTTAATTTTCAAGACAATAGTTTATTTTTCAACATATTATTGAACTTTGAAGCCAAAAAGACGAATTATCTGCAAAATAATTTAGTTTTCAATTTCGAAAATATGAAATTTCAACAAAAAGTTAATTTTGAACTAAACAGTTAATGTTTATAACAAATGATTGAATTTTAAAGCCAAAAAGATGAATTATCTGCAAAACAGTTTGATTTTCAACCAGGAAATATAAGGTTTAAATATAAAAGTTAATGCACAACAAAATTCTTATATTTTTATAAAAATAATTTATTTTTAATCAAATAGTTGAATCTTCAGACAGAAATATGAATTTCAACAAAAAAGTTAATTTACAACCATATAATAGTTTTTTCACAAAAACAGTTGAATTTTTAACCAAATAGTTAAATCTTCAACACAAAATATGAATTTTTAACAAAAAGTTCATTTTTAACCTAACAGTTTAATTTCTTTATGAAATTATTGAATTTTTAAGTGAAAGAGACGAATTATCTGCAAAATAGTTAAGTTTTAGAATTAAACAGTTATATTTTCATAAAAAATAATCAAATTATTACCTAAATAGTTGCATTTTCAAACAAAAAAAAGAATTTTCAACAAAAGTGTTGATTTTCAACTAAACAGTTTGATTTTCTACAAAATTCTTAAATTTCAAAGCCAAAAAGACGAATTATCTGCAACAAAGTTGAGTTCACAAACCCAAAAAAATGAAGTTTTATATAAAAAAAAAAATAATTCAAAAACAAATAGTTATATTTTCATAAAAAAAAAGTTGAATTATTAACCAAGTAGTTGAATTTTGCACAAAAAAGTTAATTTTCGAGTAAACATTTTAATTTTTTAAACAAGTTATTGAATTTCCAAGCCAAAAAGACGAATTATCTGCAAAATAGTTTAGTTTTCAATCCAAAAATATGTAATTTCAACAGAAACGATAATTGATAACTAGTTATATTTCCGTAAAAAAAGTTGAATTTTTTTACCAAATAGTTGAATCTTCAACCAGAAAAAATTAATTTTTAATAAAAAAAGTAAATTTTTAACTAAATCTTGAATAACTAAATATCTGAAAAGTTCAGTTTTCAACCCGAAGATATCAAATTTCAACATAAAAGTTAATTTCCAACAAAATAGTTATTGGTATTTTTATAAAAAAAATTAATTTTTTTTAAGAAATACTTGAATCTTCAACAAAAAAATGAATTTTGAACAAAAAAGTACATATTTAACTCAAAATAATAGTTAAGTTTTCAATCCGAAAATATGAAATTTCGACAAAAAGGTTAACTTAGAATTAAACAATTATATTTTCATGAAAAATAATCGAATTATTAACCAAATAGTTGAATTTTCAAACAAAAAAAAAAGAATTTTCAACAAAAATGTTGATTTTCAACTAAACACTTTGATTTTCTACAAAATGTTTAAATTTTAAAGCCAAAAAGACGAATTATCTAGAACAAAGTTGAGTTTACAACCCAAAAATATGAAGCTTTATAAAAAAAATTAATTTAAAACAAATAGTTATATTTACATATAAAAATAGTTTAATTATTAACCAAGTAGTGGAATTTTGCACAAAAAAGTTAATTTTCGAGTGAACAGTTTAATTTTTCAAACAAATAATTGAATTTTCAAACCAAAAAGACGAATTATCTGCAAAATAGTTTAGTTTTTAATCCAAAAATATGAAATTTCAACAGAAACAATAATTTAAAACTAGTTATATTTCCGTAAAAATAGTTGAATTTTTTTACCAAATAGTTGAATCTTCAACCAAAAAAATGAATTTTCAATAAAAAAGTGAATTTTTAACTAAATCTGAAATAACTAATTATCTGAATAGTTGAGTTTTTACCCAAAAATATAAAATTTCAACATAAAAGTTAATTTACAACAAAATAGTTATAGGTATTTTTATAAAAATAATTTGATTTTTAATCAAATAGTTGAATCTTCAACCAAGAAAATGAATGTTCAACAAAAATGTTAATCTTTAACTAAATGGTTGAACTTTCTATAAAAAACATGAATTTTAAACAAGAAAAGGTAATTTTAGAATAAAATACACATAATGAAAAACTTATCAAATAATCATATGATTTTAATTTACCTATAATACCTATCTTTGAATTGTGAACTTCTTACTGACAAATCATTAAAATTTCCTAAAAACTATTTTTCGATTATCCACAAATTCATTATTTTCACTCCAAAGTTTTCCGTCAAAGTGTTAAATTGAACAATAAAACACAATTGTATAAAATATTTATTAAAACAATCACTTACCTAGAAGGACGATAAATATGAAAAGTATCTTCTTGGAGTACATTTTTGACACATAACCTAAAAAAACGAATAACAACCTTTCCGGCGAGAATTCTCAATTATTCTAAATTCCGTTTGAGAAATATGAAATTTTACCCTTTTCAGATATTTATTAATTCCCTAATATCACTTTTATTTGGTTTTTTATTCAGTTATTCATGAAATAGAAAATGTAAATATTGCAACGACTTCAACTTTTTATTTTATTTTATAACCTAACCTAACTTCACGGAAAATCTTCCGATTGGTCCTTTCGTTCTCATCTGAAACCTAAATTTCAAGGCGCCATATTTGAATGTGACTTTTATTTCAGGTCGAAATATATTTCATAAAAAAAAAAAACGAGAAAATTAATTTTTAACCAAATAGTTGCATGTTCAACCAAACCGGCGAAATTCCAAACATACAAGATTGAAATGTTCGACAAAATAGTTGAATTTTCCAGCAAAAAGGAGGAATTTTTTGTAGAAAGCAGTTGAATATCAACTCAAAAAATTGAATTTTTAAGAAGAAAGTCTATTTTCAAAAAAAAAAAATATCTTTTCTATCATCAGAGATAAATTTTCTACAAAATAGTTGAATTTTTCGCCCATAAAGTACAATTTTTAAACCAAAAATAGAATTTTTAAATTTTCAGATGAAAAAATTAATTTTTTACAACAAGCAAATGATTTTTCAACAAAATAGTTGAATTTTTAATCTATAAAAGAAAATTTTGTAACCAAAAATAGAATTGAAAAATTTTTAGATGAAAAATTTATTTTCAACCAAATAGGCGAATCTAAGAAAAAAGATTTTTTTCACAAAAAAGTTTAACTTTCAACAAGGTGATTTAATTTTAATGAAAAAAATTAATTTCAAATTAAATGGTTAAATTTTCAACTAAAAGGATGAATTTTCTACCCGAAAATATGATTTTTTAACAAACAAGTTTATTTTTTACCAAATAGTTGAATTTTCAACTAAAAGAGATAAGTTTATAAACAAAAATGGAATTTTTTAAGTAAAAAAGAAGACTTTTTTTAGAAAACAGATGAATTTTAAGCAAAAAAGTTTAATTTTTATCAAAAAAGTTCATATTCAATCAAAAGACCATTTTTCAAACAAGAATTGAATTTTAAATTTTCAGTTGAAAAATTTAATTTTCAACAAAAAAAAAAAAATTTTCAAGAAAATATTTGAATTTTTAATCAAAAATAGAACCGTGAAATTTTTAGATAAAAAATTAATTTTTAATAAAATAGTTATATTTTCAACCGAATAGTTAAATTTTCTACCAAGAAGATTAATTTTCCACCCGAAAATGTAATTTTTCAACAATAAAATTCATTTTTAACCACATAGTTGAATTTTGAACCTAAAAAAAAATAATTTTTTAATTTTCAGATGAAAAAATTAATTTTTAACCAAAGAAAAATTAATTTAAAACAAAATAGTTGCATTTTTAATTTATGAAGGAAAATTTTCAGAAAAAAAATTAATTTTTGACAAAATAATTCAACTTTTAACAAGGCAGTTAAAATTTCAACAAATTAAAATTAATTTTTAACAAAATAGTTAAATTTTCATTCAAAAAGATGAATTTCCTACCCGAAAATATGATTATTTAACAAAAAAGTTCATTTTCAACCAATGTTTGATTTTGAAATAAGCAAGATTAATGTTCTATCAAATAGTTGAATTTTTAATCTATAAACGAGAATTTTTTAACCAAAAATAGAATTTTTTAATTTTTAAATGAAAAATTAATTTTGAATTAAATCGTTGAATTTTCAATTTACAAAGAAAATTTTTTAACCAAAAATATAAGTACAAAATTTTTAGATGAAAAGTTAATTTTAAAAAAATATTTAAATTTTCAACGACAAAAATTAATATCCCACCAAGAATATTAATGTTCTACAAAAAAGATAAAAAAATATTTTAAAAATAAATAAAAATGATGAAAGAATTAGTTTTAAACAAAAAAAAAAAATTAATTAAAAAAAAAATAGTTATATTTACATTCAAATAGGCGAATCTGAAAAAAAGAGAATTGTTTTCAAAGTAGTTCAACTTTCAACAACAAAAATTAATTATTAACCAAATGGCTAAATTTTCAACTAATAAGATGAATTTTGTACCCAAAAATGTTATTTTTCAACAAAAATGTTATTTTTCAACAAAAAACTTCATTTTCAACAAAACAGTTTAATTTTCAACAAAAAAGACGTCTTTATTTTTAAAAAATAGATAAATTTTCAATGAGCAAAATTAATTTTCCAACAAATAGTTCAATTTTCAACCTACAAAAGACAATTTTCTAACCAAAAGTGGAATTTTTTAATTTTCAAATAAAGGATTAATTTCTAACAACAGCAAAATTAATTTGTAACAAAATATTTATGTTTTTAGCCAAATAGGTGAATTTTGCAACAAAAGATTTTGAAAAAGTATTTCTATTTTTTACCAAGTATTTTAATTTTTAACCAAGAAGACCAATTTTCTCCAAAAAAAAGTTTTATTTTAAAATAAAGCGGTGAATATTTAAAAAATAATAATAATTTTCAGCAAAGAAGTAAAACTTTTAAGCAAGTAGTTGAATTTTTACAAAAAAAAAAATTTTAATCAAATTGTTAAATTTTGAACAAAAAAAATTAATTTTTCGCCAAGAATATTACTGTTCTGCTAAAAAAGATGAATTTTGAACAAAACTCGCAAATCAATTGTCATCTAATTATATGCAAAACGGTTTAATTTTTAACACGTAATTATTATTTTTTACGAAAAAATTTAACTTTCTACTAATTAGATAAATTTTTAGAAAAATAGTTTAAATTTTTTACCAAATTATTGAATTATCATAAAAAAGGACGAATTTTCTAAAAAAAAAAAAAACAATTTTGCAACCAAATAGTTAAATTTTCATCTAAAAAAGATAAGTTAACAAACAAAAATGGAGTAGTCAAATTTTCAGTTTAAAAAATTAATTGTTACCAAAAAAAATAAGAATTTTTAACCAGTTGGATTCAACTCCAAAAAGATGAATTTTTAACAAAATGGTCAAATTTCCAAACAAAAATATTAAATTTCAACTAAAAAATGTTGAATTTTTAAGCAAAAAAGAGGAATTTTTTTCAGCAGTCAAATTTCAACCTAAGAAGTTTAATTCTTAACAAAAAATTTCAGTTTCAATCAAAAGACAATTTTTTGACCAAAAATGGAATTTTTAAATTTTTATCTGAAAAAAATTAATTTTCAACAAAACGACACGAATTTTCCACCAGTTGGATTCAACCAAAAAAGATAAAGTTTTAACAAAATAGTTAAATCCTTAACCAAATGATGGATTTTTAACAAACAAGATTAATTTTCTACCAAATAGTTGAATTTTCAACCTATAAAGGAAAATTTTTAATCCAAAAATGAAATTTTTTAATTTTCAGGTCAAAAAATTAATTTTTACATTAAAAAATTTAATTTTTGACAAAAAAGTTGAATTTTTAATCTTAAAAGGACAATTATTTAACAAAAAATAGAGTTGTGAAATTCGCAGATAAAAAATAATTTTTTACAAAAAATAATATAAATTTTTAACAAAATAGTTATATTTTTAACTAAATAGGCGAATCTTAGAAAAAAGAATTTTTCAAAAAGTAGTTCAACTATCAAAAAGATAGCTTATTAAAAAAATAAAAAAATTTAGCTTAATAGTTAATTATATTATAATAGTTATTTTC
>JAUELO010135800.1:0-17177 GCA_032357855.1 Amphibolips quercusostensackenii | reverse complement strand
AAATAAAAAAAAAAAATTCTTAAAAACGTTGTTTTTCTTGGTCAGGCCGGAAACTTATCAATCCACCCTCGTATATATTTTTTTAAATTATGTTAACACGCGAGCATTTAGTTTAATGCGTGTGGATACAAGTGTCGACAGTGAAAGCAAAGCAGATAGGGTAAGTGACGATATCCGGTACTACGATAAGTAGCAGGGTACGGTAGGATAAATCATTCGGCAGAAAAAAAAATATATTTAATAATGTAATGACCAAATACCTAATACACATATCAAAATCCTAGCTTAACTTTACTTCTAGAAAAAATCGAATCCATATCAATAGGCTTCCATTTCCGGTATCAATAACGTAGAGACTCTTTTGTGTCGGGTGCTAGTTTTTTGCCTTAGGTAAAGGGAAGAGGCATGTGTGGTTGGAGAAAGAGCAGTAAGCGCGCAATTAGGATCTTCCGGAAGAATGATGAGTAAAGGCAAAGGTGTCAAGAGTAAGAGTAAGTTGTGTGAAGTGATAATTGAATTGTGAAAAGTATTTTAAAGTAGAAGTAGGAAACGCTGTTGTTATGAAAGGGAAGCGAGGGGTAGGTAAGTAGAAAGTGAGAAACATCCCGAAACACTCGGTAAGGTAGGATGCCGACGATACGAAATCCACAAACTCGCGACAGAGGGCGACAGTTATTGGACGATCGCACAGAAAAGCAGGCCGTTAATGGAACACTTTGAAATGTAGAAAGCGTGGAAAGTGGAGTAAATGGTGACGTTGACTGTAGTGAAAGCAGCGGTGAGAAGAGGTTCGAAATATTAACCAGGGAGGGAATGGCAGCGAGATGGAAAGCAAGCAGAGTCCCTAAATGCGGAGGATTGTTCAACCTATAGCGGCTCAACAAGCTTGATGGCGCAGGTTCAAATATGAGTTTGGATAAATGGCAAAAGAATGTAAACGCGAGTAGCAGCGAAAGGAAAGACAAGAGAAAAAGAAAGGAAGTGGATTATTACTTAGAAAGGAACAAGGAGAGCAACAAAGTTAGGGTTTAACGGAAAACGCCAAAAAAAGTTAGAGAGGTAGGGGAATGTTTGAAAATCTAGAAGCCCCATAAAAGGGTTTAGAAAAGAAACATAAAAGAGTCTATACAATGTAAATATCAAAATGATTAGTCAGGGAAATGATTTAAGGGGGAAGGTCAGAAAAGTGAAAGAAAAGTGAGAAGAGTGAAATTAAATCTAAAAATAGGAGAAAGACAAGGTTTGGGCTAAAATAGAAAGCATTTAAACTTAGAAATCAGGAATAGGCCTATGGTGAAGCAAACAGAAAGTGCGAAAGTAGCAAAAGGGAGTGATAAGAACATGCAAAATGAGAGTAAGAAATTGTAGAAGACACTGAATAAGATTTAAAGGAGAGTGTGAAAGGTAAAAGAAAATCAAAGAGGAAAAATAACATAGTAGTTAAGGGATTAAAAGTGGATGGTGAAACAGGGGAAGCGGAAATCCAAAATATTATAAGAGATATTGGAGTTGAGGTAAGGTAATTGAGAGAATAGAAGTAATAGATGTAGAAAAAGACGGAATGTTTTTAAGAAAAGTAGGGAGTAAGAAGGCAAAAAGAAAATTAGAAAGGAAAAAAAATATTGAGAGGAAAAAAGGAAAGAACTAAAGAAGATTTGACGTATAGGAAGATGAAAAAAGAATGTCAAATAGGGCAAAGTGTATGTATGGGTAGGAAGAAGAGGCACATGGTATAGATAGTGAGAGACATGGTATGAATAAATGAAGAGGAATGGTTCTGTGACGAATAATAAGAAGAAATAAGGCAAAAGAAGAAGAAGATGGAGGACAGTAAGAAAAATAAAGAGGCAAAATAGTATTGAACGCAAACAGAGGGGTTTCTGAACCACAAGAGTAAAGAAAAGTAAGAAGGATCGGTGAGGGAAAGGAAGAGAAAAATGTGAAAATAGATTCCTGAAATTTATTAGGCTTGAAGAAGAACGAAAGGATCCGGGGGGGGGGTAGGTATGTGGAATGTGATTATTATGAGTGAAATCTGTGCGACTAGGAAGGACTAGAATAGGATAAAAAGGATGTCACTGAAAGCAATGTGTGAACGATGCAAGAAGCAAGAAAGAATCACGTTAAAGGAAGAGGGATAGGCGGCATGGTCTCAGAAGAAAAAAAATGAGCAGCAAAAAGTATTTAAAAAAAAGTATAGGAGAAAAATGATGGGACTATAGTGGAAAGGATTATAGTTGGAAAAGTTAAAATAGCCGTGGTTTGTGTATATAGAAGAAGAGGGAAAGAAAAAGGTTGGAGAGTAATAAGGAAGTGGATAAAGGAAAAAAGGAATGAGTTGGTTTTAATATGTTATTTATATGCCTAGACTGGATGAGATAGGGTCAGAGCACTTTGCGGTAATATCTACACTGAAAGGTGGCGTCAATAAACGCGGCAGAGGGACAAAGGACAGAGAGAGGGAGGAAGGAACACGAAAATGAGAGTCTGAGATGAAAATAAATTGAAAAAGCGTAAACAAAAAATGGAAAAGGAAGATGTTCGGTATGAAAAAGAGGAAGGAGTAGACTCTTTAATTAAAACATTAAAAGGGTCGACTGAGAAGGTAAGGAAAGAAACAGGTTCAAAAAGAGCAAGAAAAGAGGAAAATAGAGGCTGATGGAATAAGGAATACAAGAAAAGTAAAAAATAAATAAAAGAGTGTGTGAGAAAGTGGAGAAAAGGGGAAATAAAGAAGGGAAGTACAACAGGAGAGACAGCGAACATGAGAGGATACTAGGAAGGAACAGGCAAAAAAAAAAGAAATACAATGAAGAAGTAGAAAAAAAAATTAAAGAAGGTAGAGTTTGGATGTGATAAATAGGGAAACAGAAGCAAGAAAGGTCGTAAATAAAGAAATATAAATAGATGGGTGGACGGATTATTTTAAGGGACAGTAAGGGGGAGAGCAAAATAGGAGGTGGGTAATAAAATAACAAGAGAAGTAGTGGATGAGGCAATAAGTATACTAAAAAGTAACAAGGCAACAGTAAGGGATGGTATGTACAATAAAGCGATGAGTATGGAGAACAATGGGTTAGGAAAGGAATGCAGAAGATCTGCAACAAGGATTGTAGAGGAGAAGGGTGGCCGGAAGAGTAAATGAAAAGGTTGATGGTATTGCTGGTCAAAAAAGGAAAGAGCAAGATGGTAAAGGAGTAAAGGAAGATCACCCTCGTGACAGTGGGCTATAAAATGTATGCAAGAACTCTAAGAAAAAGGTTAGAGAGTCAGATAAAAGAAAAAGAAAGTGTCCAACACAATCAGACGAATTTTCTGGACTGGAAGAGGGTTAAAAGCAAAGGTGCCCGTTCAGTCTGCTTCTTTTAGATATGGTGCGGGCTGATTTAGAGGAGAAACTAAAGTAAAGGGAAAGGGAGAACGGTTTTAGGTAATAGCAAAATATACACTCTATCATACGTGGATGGTGTAGTTCTATAAGCAGATGATGAGAAGGGTATAAACCTGATAATAAAAATTTTTGAAGAGTATGTGGGAGCAAAAGACTTGACGGTGAACGTAAAAAAGACCAAGGTAATGTGCTACAAAAATAAAAATACTAAAATAGATTACGTTTGAAGAGAGTAGGTTTAATGACAATTAGAGGATAAGGGTTTGTTTGTTTATTGCGTTAGTTTGGCAGGTGTTGTGTTACGGAGTGGAAGTCTGGGGATAGAAGGAACAAGGAAAAGTGAAAAGCATGCATAAGAGATTTATAAGATGAGTAATGGGGATTACCTGAAGTTGTCCAGTATACATAATAAAGAACGAATTAGGAAAAGAAAAAATGGTAAGAAGACAAATTAAGAGAGCCCGGAGGATTAAAGAGAAGCTGAAACGGGGAAAGGGGAGCAGATTAGTATGAGTTTACTTAACTAAAATACGAAACAAGGAAACCAAAGGCAATTTGTATAATTTAAAATGGGAGAAAAAAAGGAAAAAACTAAGAAGAATTTTCAAATATATATGAAGGGATATTGGAGTGGCAAAACATAGAGTTAGAGCTATTAATGAGATGAAGAGAACAGAGATAGTGAAAAATTGTGGATTCGAGGTACGATAGATGGTAGATAATGGTCAGAAGGGTAAAGGAAACAAAATATTTTCAAACAGTAAAATCGAAAGCTTAATGGAATAGAGTAATATGGTTTAAGTTGGGAAGAGGAGTGAGAGCTTATAGATATTAGATGGATGAAGAGCAGAATTTGTATAGAGTATGTGATTGCGAAATAGAGACGTAGGAAAGTGTATTAGAGAAGTGTACAAAAGTTGAAATCGGACAATTAAGTGTGGATGAGTGTGCAATGTGGATTGTGAATGGTAATGGGCAGGAAGTGACGTGAATGAAAAATTTAGAAGAACTTAAGAAAATCAGGGGAACAAGGCAAAGCCAAAGAGTTAATCCTATTACACAAAAGTAGCTAACAGTAAATCAATTTCGAAAATCAATAAAAAATATTTTTTGATGGTAAGAGAAAATGGACGCTCTGTGAAATCGCTCATTTTTAGAATCATCATTATAATTAAAAATATACCTGCTATTTTCAAGTAAGGCGAAAAATTAGAGAATAGGAAGTGTTTAAGTTAGATAAAGGATAAAATGTAAACATGTGTACAGTATGCATTAGGGTGGGTCAAAAACAAAATTAAAGAAAAACAAACATAACCATATAAAAAAGTAGAACACAAGGATCCCAAAAAGTGTAATTAATTAAAAACTAATTGATGAACACCTTAGTTGCGCGCGTTAGCGAAATATTTTTGAAAGAATAATTATTTTCGTATAATTCTTATGCCTTCCTGGATGTCAATTCTTGAAGTGCCTAATGTTATAACCGTCTATATAAATGTGTGTAGCTTCTCATACGCTTATCCGTAGGAGTAAATGCATGTCTATAAAAGACAGATGTTTTTGAAGACAAATTTTAAAATCAAACAAATAAAAAATAGCTCGCAGTTTAATAATTTTTATTGACAATATTATTAAATTATAAATGTTGACGGTGAAATGTTTTTAATTAAAAAAACTAATAGATAAAGCACTTTTAAATTCTACATTATTTTTTTAGAAAATTTCAGAAGAAGCATAATAATAATTTTTTTTTAGTTTTGATTAATAGAGAATTAAGCCTGTTTTATTTTTATTTTCAGAAAAATCCATCATAGCATTCTTCTACATTACTATAGCAAAGTTTAATTGATTCTCAAGTCAGAAAAATAAATTTTAAACCAAAGATGGAACAGATGAACTTCCAGACAAATACATATTGTTTACCAGAAAAGTTCGATTCTCATTTAAAGATATAACTAAAGTTTAAAAATTTTGTTGACTAATTATTTAACTTGCAACCAAGTACTTGAATTTTGAACAAAAAATATTAATTTTTACCCAAATAATTAGATTCACAAACAGATAGATAAATTTTAAACCCATTTATTAAATATTCTACAAATAGAGACGCATTTTCAACAAAGCTGTTAAATTTTAAAGACAAAAAGATGAATTATTTGCAAAAAAGTTAAATTTTTGACCCGGAAGAATGATTTCTTACGAAAAAAAAATAATTTTGTACCAAATGTTTATATTTTTATGAAAGTAATTTAAGTTTAAACCAGAAAGTTAAGTTTTCAACAAAAGATTTAATTTCAAATAAATAGTATAATTTTTTACCAAATTGTTGAACTTTCAACCAAAAAAAAAAATAAAAAATTTTCTACAAAGTAGTTGAATTTGCTGACCCAAATGTATGATTTTCGACTATAATTATGAATCTTTAACTAAAAAACTATTAATGCTTCGAAAATTGATTAACTTTAAACCAAGTATTACATTTTTCCATACAAAAAAAATATAAATTTACAAAAAAACGTGCAAGAATTCATATTTCAACTAAAAAATATTTTTATTATAAATAAAAAACAGTTGAAATTTAAAAACATAATTTGTTCACTAATCAGAATTTTTTTTAATTTACGAAAATTTCAAACTTTAAATCAAAGAAGCGAGCAGAAGATATTAGGCGATTTGAAAATTTTTTAATACTTTTTTGGATACCAAAATATAATTTTTTTTGTTATTAGCTCAAGCAGTTCAATTAACTTGAGCATTTTCTCTCTGACCTACTGTGCAGGTCATCGTCTCAATTCTAAAGGTAGTTGAAAATTGTTTTGGATTTGCATTTCAGTAAAAATCAACTATTTTGTTGAAAATTTAACCATTTTGTGGGAAATATACTCAATGTATAAAAATAATATTTTGTTGTTAAGAAGTCAACTGAAATCTTTCTTTGATAAAAATTTGACTTTTAAAATTTTATTTTTAATTCAAAAATTTATTTATTTTATACAAAAATAAATTTTTCTCGGATAAAAATGAAACTGTTTTGTTGGCAATCCAACTGTTTCGTAGAAAATTTACTTCTTGTTTTAACTCATATTTTGATGTTAAGAAGTCAAACAAAAACCTTTTTTTTTAATAAAAATTTCTCTGCTTGGTTGAAAATTAGTCTTTTACGCTATAAAATTCAACTATTTTGTTTAAGAAGTTTGTTTAAACAGCTTTGTTAAAAAGTTATTATTTTTTTGAAGATTCATATTTTTAGTTGAAACTTCAACTCTTTCGTTGAAAGTTTAACTATTTTGTTCAAAACCAGTTTGTTAAAATCAAAAATTCAACTACGTGGTTGGAAGCTGATCTACTTTGTTAAAAAAATTGTTTATAAAGGTTTATCTCATCGATTAAAAATTAAATTCTTTCGTTGAAAATTTATTTTTTTTATAGAAATTCATATTTTCTTGTTAGAAATTTTATTTTTGTGCCGAAAACCTGTCTTCTGGCATGAAGGTTTAACAGTGTAGGCAAAATTTTTTTCTTTCATGACTAAAATTCTCTATTTGTTGGAAATTAGTCTTTTTAGTTTTAAATTCATTTAAAAATTGTGAAGTTTCATCTTTTTCGCCATAATATCAACTAATTCACTTTTTTGTTATAAATTTATCTCTTAAAGTCAAAAGTTAAATAATTTTATTAAAAATTTATTTTTTTTTTGTTTGAAATAAATAAATTAATTTGAGAATTTAAAATTTGTATCCAAAAAATTGTGTAATTCCGTGTATGAAAGATTCTACATTAAAAATTCGCAAAAACTAAAAAGCTGGTATCCGAATGTTAATAGTTAGGGAAAATGAAAAATTGGTCAAAAAGTCAGAGCATTTTAAACATTAGGTTTTCACGCTACAAAGCTTGTATTAATCTTAAATAAAAAAAATGTTCATCACTGTCCAATGTCAATTCATGACTTCTCGATTGGTGTCCTCTGGAAATTGACGACGCGGCGCGAACTTTGGTGAGCAGAGGCGCGGGGCCAGAGGGGGCGGTCGTTACTTGTCATTCAAACGTGGAAAACAAGAGTGTGTTTACATTCGATGGAGCTAAAATTATATCCACCATCAGTCCTAAAACCGGACATGAATTGATTTTCGACCGTAATTTTAAGTTTTATATCTATTATTTATGAAAAACCCCTAACAATTTGATTGTAGCTATGCAAGTTGCTTTTATTTTAAAAATAAAAAGGCTGTCTATGTTTAAACTATATTTTACGAAATTGAAAGCTACTTCTTTTAGTAACGTATGTAACTGTAATGAGATGATTAAAAAAAAAGTAACTTACTAAACTGTGATTGGCTGCTCTCACCAATCAAAAAAGCTTCATTCAGGTCTGGTGGCATGGTAGGAAGATGTTGATATTTCAGTCCTTTGCTATTTTTGGCGCCCTGCGAACTTAAGGCTGTAACAAAAAACCGATAATTTATATTCCGTACAACTCACACTG
The DNA here is from genome assembly GCA_032357855.1 of Amphibolips quercusostensackenii. NCBI lineage: Eukaryota > Metazoa > Arthropoda > Insecta > Hymenoptera > Cynipidae > Amphibolips > Amphibolips quercusostensackenii. The sequence continues at coordinate 9,303 of JAUELO010135800.1, read as the reverse complement.
ATCAAGAAAGATCGCAAGGACCTTAAACAGTACTAGAATAATTACAATTATTTATTGTTAAGTTTCGTAAATACAATAATTGATTGACAGAAAATATAACTGATGGTACCACATGTTTGGAAAAAAAATTTGACACAATTGAACAAACAATAATAATCCTTGTCTTCAAAATCAGTTATTTTTTCTGGCGAACAATTATTATATTTGCAAAAAACAACATCAATGAATCGTTTTAATCATTTTGGAACCGTTTAAGGCTTAAGATCACAATTAAAAACTATTAAAAAAAAGAAATCGAGAAAATTAGACAAATTCGCGTACCTAAAAATTGAAAGTTGATTCCTAAAGTTTTCAAGTAGCTGATAACAAATCTTAAACAAACAACTTTTTTTATCAGATATTTAGTTATATATTCGCGAAATCAAAAAAAAACAATGCTTTAAAATCTTCGATATTCGTTCCTTGAAAATTTTGGGAATGTTTTCGAATGTTTAAAAATATTTTATGATCTCCCGTAAAAGTTAATTATTTGTAACAAGGAATCGGTTTGAATATTTTCTAGAATTTAAGGAATAAAATTTTATTATCTTAAAACTTTTCAAAATCTTAAAAAACACTATGGAATCTTATTCGAAAATCTTCAAAAACCTACATTTTATTCTTAGTTTTCTAAAAATCTGTTCAATTCTTAGTTATTCTTGAAATTGCTTTAAAGCTTCTTAATATCTTTCAAACTTATTGGAATTTGTCCAAAAATTGTAAATAAATTCTTAAAAATTAAAAAAAAAGATATTAAATTTTTATTAAATTTTTTTCACAATTGTAGAAGTCTTTCTTTTTTTGAAATCTTACCTCATATTTTAAGAGATTTTTTTTCAATTTAGCAGGATTTAAACAAAATTCACAAAAACTTTAAATTAGATATTTTAAACAAAAGTGGTTGATTTTTTATGTTGGGTTCTGTTAATTTTGTCCGCACTTAAGCAAAACACCCAGAAAAGGGAGGATTACATTTTATCAACATAAATATTAATCCTAATTTTATTATTCTTTCTTCTTAATTTAATTTTTTTCTTTGAAGATTCATAATTTTAGTTGATAATTTCTTTGTTTTTCAGTTAAAATTCTTTTTGTTGAAAATTGTACTATTTGGTGGAATATTTCATTATTTTGTCAAATATTTCAAGTCTGTATTTTTTTCAGGACAAAAAATCTCTTCTAGCAGAAAGTTGAACTCTTTTTTTGAACATTTATCTTTTTTTTGGAAATTCGTTACAAAATTCAAATCATTTGAAAAAATATTTCGATGTTTTTAGATAATTTCAAAAATAGTGAAGATGTCAAAAATATAAAAACAAAATGTAGACTTTCAAAGATTTCAAAGTAAATGTTTTCAATTTTATAAAGATTTTGAAAGGTTTCGAGGTAATAAAATAATTTCTGACGATTTCTGGAAATATTTAGAGTGAATTTTTTATTTTCAAAAATTTATTTTGAAATAATATTTAAAAAGGTTATAAAACATCACAAAAGATTTTCGAAATTGTAAAAAATAAATTTGAAAAATTTCAAAAGAATTTCAGGAATAACTTGAGTCCGTTAAACAGATATTTCAGAATTTGGAGAAAACGTACCCTTAACCTACATGAGGTATTTACAGGTTATTGCCTAACAGCGGAAAAATTAAAAAAAAAAATATCACAATTCGTCTATTTCACCTTACTTTATTCCTTACGAAAATAATCTTTTTCAGTCGTATGTACTCAGGAAATCACCAACATAAAACATTGACTTTAATACCGTAGTTACATATCAAAGCAAGGTTAATGAAAATTCCTTCAATTAAATAAAACACATAAAAAAATTTAATTTTTAATAATAAATAAAATAAATCTGTGGATATCTAGTTATTGTTCTGTTAAAAAGTAATTTTTTTCGTTGAAGATTCTTGATTTCAGTTGAAAATTTATCTCTTTTGTTGAAAATTACCCTATAAAAAAATAGTTGTTTCTTGATTAAATATTTATTATATAACTAAAAATTTAACTCTTGAAAGTTAAAGATACATCATTTCAGTTGAAAATTCACTACTCAGGTTAAAAAATTAACGATTCCAGTTTTTTTTTTAATGAATCTTTCATAGTTGAAAATTCAACTGTTTAATTTAAAATTAATTTTTTCTTTGTTCAAAATTGAATGACCTTGTTGAAAATGTATATATTTTTTAAAATTGATTTTTATTGTTAAATTATTTTATTGAGCATTTAATTACTCTAGGTGAAGATTCCTACTTTCAGTTGTTCATTTATCTCCCTAATTAAAAACTAATCTACTTCGTGGACAATTTAACAATTTAGGTCAAAAGCATAATTTTTTACTTAAATTTAACATTATAAACTTTGTAAAAAATTCAACAATTTCATTAAAAAGTAATTTTCTTATTAAAGATTTTTCAACCTTAGCTTAAAATGCATCTTTTTATTAGAAATTTAACTTTTTTTTTTTTAAATAGTGGCCTTTTGGTTGAATATTTTTTTTATGCTGAAAATTTGACTGTTTTAAGTGAAGATAATTTATTTTAGTTAAGAATTTATCTGATTGGTTAAAAATTAATATTCATGGTTTAAAATTTAACTATTTGGTTAAAAATTCACCTAGTTTGTCAAAAATTCAATAATTATGTTGAGCGTATCCTTTTTGGTTGAAAGGACAACTGTTTCAAAAAAAATTAATATTTGGTTTAGGATTTAATTATTTTGTTGAAAATTTATCCTTTTTGGTTTAAATATTAACTATGTAATTTTTCTTTAAGAATCCATCTCTTTTTATTAAAATATAAACTACTACTGTCGAAATTATCGACAAAAAGCATCAATTTTTAACGAAACGGTTTAATTTTCAACTGAGAAGATTAGTTTTCTATCAAACCAAACAAATTTTTAAAAAGTGACGTAAATTTTCAACTAAATAGTTTTACACGATAGACGCGATGCGAGTTCGAATTTCGTTTGAATAATTTTTTATTTCCAATTTTTTTTACCGAATAGTTGACTTTTTAAATCAAAGTATCAATTTCTAACCAAGAATTCATTTAAGAGAATTAATTTTCTATGAAGAAAAATGAATATTCTACAAAACTGATTAATTTTCTACCAAAAATCTGAATTATATACCACACTGTTAAATTTTCGAGCCAAAAAGACGAACTTTTAATAAAACAATTAAATTTTAACAAAATAATTACATTTTCATCTTAAAAACCAAATTTTTATCAATAAAAAAACAATTTTCGAACTGAAATTATTAGTCGTTAACAAACAAAATTAACTTTTAAAAATGTATTTTAACTTTCAAACAATGAGTTGAATTCTGAACCTAAAACAATGAATTTACAACAAAAAAGGTAATAGTTGATATTCCAACGAAATAAAATGGTAATTTAAAATAAAACACAGGTGGATTGTTTCTCTGACGAAAAAAATTTTTATTAACAAAATACACACATTTTCAACCAAATACTTTAATTTTTATTTAAGAGGTTCAATTTCAAACCAAAAAAGTTGAATTTTTAACAAAATTCGTGAATATTACAACTAAGTAAGGGTTTAAAAAAAAAACAGAATTTACTACGAGATAGTTATATCCAAAAAAAAAACAGATTAATTTTTAAAAAAAAATTTGCTATTTAAACTATAAGATTTTTATTTTTTATCAACAAAAAAACTAAGTTTCAACAAAATATATAAATTTTGATCCAAATTGTGAAATTTTTGACAAAAAATTATAATTTTTTACAAATTATTTTTTAATCGAGACAGATTTTCTAACTAGAGAGTTGCATTTTTAATAAAAAAAGGTGACATTTTTACAGAAAGTGAAAAATTTTAAAAACAAAAAGGTGAACTTGCAACAAAAAAGTCAAATATTCAACCAAGAGAGATTTTTCTGCCCTATAGGGGAAAAATGTATTTCCAACAAAATAATTAAATATTCCAACAAATAGAAGGATTTTTAGCCGAGAGAATCTTAACTAAAAATAAAAAAGGGATTTTTAATTAAAATTACGATTTTTCAATCAAAAAATTAAACTTAAAAAAAGGTTAAGAACAAAAATTGATTCATATGCAAAGAAAAGCTGATGGTTAAAAGCATTTCAATTCAAGAATAACTTAATGAAAAGTCTTTAAATGAATTCTTCTTTTTTTCTCTGTTTTTAGGAAAAATACAATTTTCCTCCCTCTTGTCGGTTTTTGCTTAAATTTGTACTAAGCTTACAGAAACCAACATGAAAAATAATATACTTTAGGTTAAAAAGTCTACGTTTTTTTTCTCGGTTGGGCTGTAGGTACACCTCCTTGATTGAAAAATTAACTATTTCATTTTTCTAAATTAATCTTCTGGGTTGAAAAATCTTCTTTTGGGTCAAACACTTTTTTTTACTTTAATTCTTTAAGATTCGTTGCTCGATATAAAAAAACCAATAAAAGTAAAACGTTGGGTTTTAAAAGCCGAACTTTGCGGTTAAACTATGCAAGTCATAAAAAAGGCGAAAAAAAATTTTGCACCCAAAAAAGCCCAAAATAAAAATAAATTTTGTAAAAAACGACGCAAGGTACGAAAAAAAATTAATAGACAAAAGTTGTTCACCCAAAGAGGATCTAAAAATTTGTTACTAATCATTTTTAGATAAGTCAAATAGATTTTCTTTGATACGTAAAAAATATGAATAAAAATAAAGAAATTGTATTTTAGGAAAAACGACATAAAAGAGTGAATTAGTTAGCTTTCAACTTCAGGTCCTCGTAGAACTAAATTTATTAACATGTGAAAGCGTAAATATTAAAATATTGTTTATTTTGGTGGTTTTCTTTGAAAGATTGATATTATTTTGCATTATTTAATTATAAAGAATTCTAATTGAAACTTGAATAACTACAATTGATGGTTCGGAAAGCAGAACCGACGGAGCGCTTGACCAGTAGGCAGGAGAGGGGATAGCGCGTAGTGAACAAGGCAGACGGGACGACGAATCGTAGAACGAAGGCCGAAGCAGACGAGGCGAGGAATCATTCGTCGTCTCGCCTGCTTCGTTCAGTACGCGTTATCCCCTCTCCTGCCTACTGGTCGAGCGCTCCGTCGGTTATGCTTTCCGAACTGTCAGTTGCTACAACTGTATCAAATGAATTTCAGTAATAGAATGAAAAATAACCATCAGGCTAAAGATCAGAATATAAAAGTTCTTAATTTTTGTGTGGAATGTAGGAAGAGAATAATAAACTATTATGATATTTGAGTGTTCTCCTTCCTAAGCACAAATCGCAAACACATCATTTTGTGCGCTTGGTGACATATATACTTTTAATGAGCATCATATTATTTATTAATTTCGAAATATTCCTGGTGTTTCTCCCAAATAATTCATAAATCAAGCAAAAGTAATATAAGAAAAAAATAATAGCTCTTGATAAAATTAAACTTCCTGCATAGATTACGATCTCAATTTGAGAAACATTCTACAGACAAAACTTTTACGTACTTCAAAATTGACAATAGTGATAAGTTAGATAAAGCCGTTTGGCTTGGAAAAGTACCATGTAAATCTAAAAATTCTGCAAAAGTGTGTATCTTAAAAAGATTTGTGAATTTGCTTAAGACTTTAGGTTACACGTGTCACATTCGCCAAGGCTTTTCTATTCTTTCCTTCAAAATAATAGAAAAAAACAAGAATTATTTACACACTTAATCTAGTTTACCTTCATTTACAACTTAAATCAATATCTCATCTTATTTATAATATTATTCTTAACAAAGAAAATATCTTAGGTATAGTACGTGGTGCAATTATATTTCACACTGAATGAATCATATCATTGAGATTATGAAAAAAATGAATTATAATATTTATTGGAAATGTTTATTTTTCAAATCCAAAAAAACTGAATATTTTGTTTATTTTTGCAACAATTAATATATGTTTATCACGTTTTAGAGGTACGTTATTGATTAGGCACGTGTATTTATGTTATTTTGCCTTTGATACTTTAAAAATGTAATATCTTTACAGTAAAGGAATATTATTTATCTGAAGTTGGATAAAAACGTTGCCAACAATTAACAATTACAATTATCTGACGACGGATAATAATTATCTGCCTCAAAATAAAAATTATCTCAACTAGGATAATTGTACTTTTTAATTGTTTTTAAGGTCTTTATCCAACTTCAGATAAATAATATCTTTGGGATTCACTGTTTAAAGAATACATACATTAAATTTTCATTGTGACAAATATTTTTAAGTAAAACAATATTTTGTGATAATACTTTTAACAGCATTTTTTATTTTTTTATTTCAAGTAATTCATCAAAATCTTTATCTATTAGTATCTGTTAATGGTCCTTATTCAGTTTTCATTGGCATATTATTAAAATTAATTTTTTGAGTGAAAAACTATATGAATTTTTCAGATTTCATTTCGGGAATTTGATTATTCAGGGATTTTATTTTTTAGGAATTTTCAATCGTCCAATAAAATATAAATTTTTTATTGAAGTGAAAGTTTTGGGACGGGGTTGAATTAAAAAAAACGTACGACAAGCACGCGTACGCGAACGACAATCTCCCTTTTCGTCTTGTGCTGCTATTTGCACTTGCTCTTTTCTTCTCAGTTGGCTTCTCTTCGATACCCCCACTACGCCACGATGAGCATATATATGTTCTGTCTCTCTTAACGTTTCTTAAAAAAATAAATCGTCGCTAAATGAGCAAATATTATTTGAACTGTTTAAAATTTATATGTACAGACTGAAAAATGGGGCCATTGTTCTGCCTTGATTCGCAATTTTCCCTTTTTCTCTTGTTCGTTTTCCTTTTATTAAGTAAATATAAAAATAAATAAGTAATTGCGAAGAAGGGGAAAAAACCAGAAAGGGAAAAGCAAAAAAGGAAGACAGAAATGGGATAGAAAAATTAGAAAGAAGAAAGGAAAACCAGAAAAGAGAAAGGGCGAAAAGGAACTAGAAAAAAGACAGATAAAAAGGAAAACAGAAAGAGAAAAGGGAACCCAGAAAGAGGGAAGTAAAAGGAAAACCAAGAAGGGGAAAAGAAATAGGTGAAAGTGGAAACCAAGAAGGGGGAATGGTGATGGCAAACCAGAAGTGGGAAGGGGGAAATGAAAAAGCAGAAAGGACAAAGAAAGAGAAGAAAGAAGAAACCAGAAAGAGAAGAAAGGAAAAGGGGAACCAGAAAGGGGAAAGGAAAAGGGCAACCATAAAGAGGTAACAGAAAAGGAAAAAAAAGCAGAAGGGGGAAACCGAAAAAGAAAACCATAAATAGGGAAGGGGAAATGAGAAAATAGAAAGAAGAAAGAAAAAGAAGAAAGATGAAAAAGGAAACCAAAAAGGGGAAAGACAAAGGGCATTCAAAAATAGGTAAGGGGAGAGGAGCACTAGAAAGGGAAAAGTAAAAGGTCAATCAGAAAGTGGAAGGAAAGAAAATAAGCCAGAAAAGGGGAAAAAGAAAAACTGGAAAGGGGAAAAGGGAAACCAGAAAGGGGAAAAAGGGAAATTTAACAAAGTTAAAACCAAAAAGGGAAAAAGAAAACCAGAAAGGGGAAAGTGGAAATGAGAACCCAGAAAGGATAAAGGAAAAGTGGAAAAAGAAAACAAAAAAGGGGGAAGAAGAAAAGCGAAAGCAAAGAGCGGAAAGAAAAAGGGCAACTAGAAAAAAATAACTGGAAAGAGAGAAAGAAAACTAGAAAGGGGAAAGGGGGAAAGGAAAAAACAAATGGAAAAGGACAATTGAAAATATAGAATTAAGATAGAAAAAGAAGGAAGAGGAACAAGAAAAACAGCAAAGGGAAGGAAAAAGGACAACCAAAAATAGCTAAGGGTAGAAGAAAACGAGAAATGGAAAAGGAACAGGGCAACCAGAAAGTGGAAAGGAAAAAAACCAGAAAGAGAAAAGAAAAAGGGAAAGAAAAACCGGAAGGGGAAACCGAAAAGAGGAAAAGAAAAAGGAAATCTGAAAGAGTTAAGAGATAAGAGAAACCAGAAAGGGGAAAGGGAAAAATGAAACCAGAAAGGGTAACCGGGGAATAAGAAATAAGAAAGAAGAAAAGACAACAATGAAAGGAAAAGAGGGAAAAGAAAACCAGAAAGATGAAAAAAAAAAGAAAACCAAAAAGAGTAAAGAGAAACCAGAAAGGGTAAAGTAAAAGTAAAACCAGAAAGGGGAAAGGGGAAATAAGAAACCAGAAAGGATAAACGATAAAGAAAAAGGGGATAGGGGAAAACAGAAAGGGAAAAGGGGTAATGAGAAACCATAAAAAAAAGGGAAAAGAGTCGAAGGAAAACTTGAAAGAGGAAAGGAAAATGGCAACTAGAAAGAGGTATTATGAGAAGGAAAAAGAAAACCATAAGGAAGAAAGGAAAAAAAATCACATAGGGGAAAGAAGAAATAAGAAACCAGTAAAAAATGAGAAACCAGAAAGGTTAAACAAAAAGTAGGAATCAGAAAGGGGAAAGGAAAAAGTCACCTAGAAAGAGGTAGGGAAAAAGATAAACCAGAAAGGAAAAAGGGAGAAAGAAAACCATAAACGGGAAAGGGGAAATTAGAAACCAGAAAGAGGAAAAGAAAACCAGACAGGGGAAAGGGGACAGAGGAAAGAGGAAAAGAAAAAGGGGGGAAATTAGTTTTTACAAAATCTTTCGTCCCATATTCGCATTGCTTATTTTTAAGACAAAAGTAACAAAAAAGTCAAAACACAATTTCTAATTTTCGAAATTCCGCAATTAAATTTTAAACTCCAGGTCGTTCAATGTAATAGTATCTTCCCAAAATTATTAGATTTATTTTTCAAATATTTATTTGTAGAGGAGGCTAATATAAGCATTTGTTAAAAATAAAAATATGATATTAGATTAATATATATTTACCAATAAAATACAGGAGAAGCGACAGTGCGATATGCAGAACTTTAGTGAGAATCTTCATTTTTCTAAATACTCGCTGTTGACGAATAAATCGAAAAATGAATATTCAATACAAAGCGTTTCAACTACATATATACTTGTGTGTATCTGCTTTGTCATTCTGCATTATTTCAAACATTTGTGAGATTAATTTCATTGTGAGACCTACTTTTTTAAGATATTTGTGTTTCCAAAATTTAATTTCCTCGTTTTAATGGTATTACGTTGGATAAAGTTCCGAATAGGTGAACGTGACGATTTCCTTCACACTGCGTATACTTATGTATTTTGACGCACTGATTACGAAAATGATAGTGAAAATTGGCGACT
>JAUELO010135375.1:0-17180 GCA_032357855.1 Amphibolips quercusostensackenii | reverse complement strand
AATGAAGATATGGACAAAAGAGGATGTGAGAAGAAACAAGGGAGTGAGAGTAGAAAAAATGATTAAAAATAAGAGTGTGCCGCATTTAAATAGTGCTAAGTGGTCTATACACGACTTTTAATCTCTTTTGTACGTTCGACATGCTCTGAGAAGCATGTCAATGCTTCTGTTTCATATGGAAATTAATTTTCCCAAAGCATTAAATAATATTTAATCGAGATACGTAAAGACTAAAGATAAATGATGATCAAAATACGGAAGCAGGGTATTCAAGTAAAAAATTTCGGAAATTTTTTTTCCTTGTCAAGAAAGAATCTATATATAAGAATAAACATTAAAATGGTACAATTTTGTAGTACTAAATCGAGAAGTGTAAATTAAAAAATTAGTTTCATTATCTTAACATAATTTCTAGTTTTCTAAACTAATATTCTTAAAGTATTAAAAATAAATTAAATTTTTTATTTAAACTATTATTCTTTAGTCTATATATATTTTTGTGAATGCTAATTTTTTATATTTCCGCAGATCCTAAATGACTTTCCACCATTTTTTTAGACTTTTATTGGCAGCCTTATTAGATATTGTCAATGTTTAGTAGAACTCTGTTTAAAAAAAGTAATATTTTTAAAATCTACAGAAATGCAGAGCGGATTTCTTCAGGAATCTAGAAGTCACGACAGAAATGGATAAGTTAAGAATGATATTTAAAATCAGTTGAAAAAAAAAATTTAATTCATTGAAAAAAAATGTACTATATTTACATTTATTCTATTTATAGGTACCTAAAAAAATTATGTCTACATTTAGGTAGGATTTAGATTTTTTTTTTTTAAACAGGAGTATGCCAAACATTAATAATCCCTAATTATTTTTTATTTAAGAAATTTTTAAATTTATTTAATTATAATTCTATTTTATTATTTTTACCAATTAATTTTTATTTTTTTTCTATTTATTTTTTTATTTTTGGCTTGAGAATTTCACTATTTTGGTAGAAAGTACAACTATTTGGTTAAAATTTTTTGTCTTTGATGCCTGAAAAATCTTTCTTGGATGAAAATTCAGCTATTTTGTTAAAAAATTGTCTTTATTTTAAAAGTTCATCTCTTTTTGTAGAAATCAATTTTTTTTTGTATAAAGGACACTAGTTGGTTTAACATGAATCTATTTTGGTGTATGAGGCAACTATTTTTTTGAAAATTCGTCTCTTTTGGTTGAATTCAACGGTTTCTTATTAAAAATTGGTATCTTTTAGGGTAAAAATATAAATTATTACCTTACTCATTAAGAATAATTTTTTTATACTGAAAACTTTACTGCTTAGTTGAAAGTTGAAACTCTTTGTTAAAAATTAATTTTTTTAGAAGATTCATCATTATAGTTGAAATTTAATTGCTTTGGTTTAAAATTTAATCATCTTGATAATAATTGTTTTTTGAGTTAATTAGCAATTTTGTGAGCGAAAATTGAACTATTACATTCTTGGTTAAAAGAGTATTGTTTCAAGCTCGAAATTCATGTATTTTGTTGAAAATTAATTTTTTTTATGTGCGGAAAATTCTTCTATTATGATAGAAAATTTTACTATTACATTGATTAATTGATTTTTTTGGTGTAAATTCATAATCTAAGTTTAACATTTATGGGGGTCTTTTTTCAAAATTAGTTTTTTTCCTTTACTGCAAATGTTCTTAATTAAAAATAAAAATATTTTCTAGTCATAAATGAATCTATTTATGCTGAGGATTTAACTATTTTGTTAAAAATTAATTTATTTGTTCGAATTCAATTTTTTAACTGAAATTTTAACTATTCCATTTTTGGTTGAAAATTGATAACTTTAAGTTAAAGGTTTAACTATTTGGACGAAAATTCTTTTTTTTTTTATGTTTGAAGATTAATTTCTTTTAACTTAAAATTGAACTATTACATTTTTGGTTGAAAAAAGATATTTTTTAGGTAAAAATTCGTATTTTTTCGGTGTTGAAAATTAGTTTTCAAACTGCAAATTCAACTATTTCATTTTATATTGATGATTGATATTTTTATTCGAAAATGCAACTATTTGGTGAAAAATTAATATACTCTTTTGAAATTTCTTTTTGTTTGTAGAAATTTTCTAGAATATTTTTGGGTTCAAAATTCAAAATTTTAAATAAATTTTCTTTGTTTATTTATTGAAAAATATTTCTTGGTTAAAATTAACCTCTTCTATTGAAAATTCTTCTTTTTGGTTAACGGTTAAAATACTTTATTTAAAATTCATTTTGTTGGTCGAAGATTCATAATTTTAGATGAGAATTCTTTTTCTTTTTTTTTTTTGGTTAATAATAATTTTTTCGATAAAAATGTTGAGTTAGGCATTTTTTGTTAAAAATGTATCTTTTATAGTCGAAAATTGATGTATTTTGCTAAAAATTAATCCTTTCCGGTAAAAAATTAATCTTCTTGGTTGAGTATTTTACTATTTTTTTTCAAATTCATTTTCATTTATTTGGCTTAAAATTCAAATACCTTGTTGGAAATTCATATTTCTGGGTTGCAAATTTATCACTTTGAAAAAAATTGATTTCTTTAGTAGAAAATTAACCTATTTTGTTAAAAATTTGTTTTTTTTTTCAGTTGAAAATAAATTCTGTTAACTCCAGTTTATACTTTTTTGTTGAAAATTTAAATATTTGGTTGAAAGTTTATGTAAATCATTGAAGATTCGCCTTTTTGTTAGAAAATTAATCTTTTTAGTTAAAAATATCATCATCTTGGTTAAATATTCCACTATTCTGTTAAAAATTCATTTTTGGTTAAAGATTCATCATTTTAATTGAAAGTTTATTTCTTTGGTTTAAAGTCAAATGCTTTGTTTAAAATTAATATTTTCGGGTTGAAAATATAACATTTTGCATTAAATTTATTTCTTTAGTTGAAAATTTAACTATTTTCTTGAAAATTATTTTTTGTTTTGTTGAAAATGAATTATTTTAACTTTTATTTATTTTATATTACTGAATTAAAAATTAACGTATTTTGTTGAAAATTTGTCTTTTTGGTAGTAAATTAATTTATGGGCTTGAAAATTCCAAATTTTTGATGACACTTTCTTTTTTTGATTGACTGAAAATTAATTTCTTTGGTTAGAGGTTTAAATATTTTGTTGAAATTTAATTTTTTCAACTCATGATATATTTTTCTTTTTATTTTAATTTTTTGTAGTATTTTGTTAAGAATTCATCTTTTGTAAGAAAATTGTTTTTTTTTTTTTGGTTGAAAATGTATCTTCTTGGCAGAGTATTCCACTATTTTGTCAAGGAACAATTTTTGGCTGAAGATTTATTATTCAAGTTGAAAGTTCAATTTTTTTAATTATAATTGTAATATTTTGTTGAAAATTCAATTCTTTGCTGGGAAATTTAATTATTTCCTTCAAATTTAATTTTTTTTCAAAATGTAAATTTTTTAGTTTGAAAGTCAAATATTTGGTGCAAAATTCATGTATTTTGTTAAGAAATCATGCTTTTGTAAGAAAATTAATGTTTTTGGTTTGAAGATTCCTGATTTTAATTAAAAGCTCATATCTTTGGTTTAAAATTTAAATACCTTGTCAGAATTTTTTTAGTGTTGATAATTCAAAATTTTAGATAAAATTAATTTCTTGGCTAAAAATTAGACTATATTGTTGAAACGTTATTTTCGTTTTAATTTCTTTTTCGTAGAAACTAATTTTCTGAGTTGCAAGTTTATTTTTTTGCTTAAAAATTCTACAATTTCAGATATAGATTCATCAGTTCAGTTGAAAATAGTTTTTTTAACATTCATTTTTTTTGGTGAGAAATCTAATTTTTTTTGTTTGAAATTTCATTTTTTGAACGCAAAATGTGCTTTTTTTAGTTAAAAATTTAAGTATTTGCTTGAAAATTAATGTTTTTTTTAAGGATTCACCTTCTTGCAAGAAAATTTAATTTTTTGGTTGAAAATTCATCTTCTTAGTTGACTATTTCAATATTCTTTAAAAAATTCATTTTTTGTTGAAGATTTATCACATTGATTAAAATTTCATTTCTTTGGTTTTAAGTCAAATACTTTGTTTAAAATTAATATTTTCGGGTTGAAAATTCAACATTTTGCATGAAATTCATTTCTTTAGTAAAAAATTAAACTATTTTGTTGAAAGTTCGTTTTTGTTTTATCAAAAATGATTTCTTCTAACTTTAATTCAATTTATATTTTCAGCTAACAGTTCATGCATTTTATTAAAAAATTGTCCTTTTGGTAGAACATTAATTTATGGGCTTAAAAATTCCACGTTTTGGATGACATTTGTTTTCCTTTATTGATTGTAAATTTAATTCTTTAATTGGAGATTTGATAATTTTGTCAAAATTTAATTTTTTTAATTCAAAGTGTATCTTTTGTAATTGAAAATTCGTGTAATCTGTTGAAAATTCAATCTTTTTGTGAGAAAATTTATTTTTTGGTTGAAGATTCATAATTCTAGTTAAAAGTTGATTTCTTTAGTTTAAAATTTAATTATTTCGTTAGAAATTAAATTCTTTGGTTAAAAATTGAAGTATTTCGTTAATGTTTAACTTTTTTACCCAATAATGTAACTTTTTTAGTGAAAAATTCAAACATTTAGTAAAAGATTCATGTATTAGAAAATAAGGAATCGTCTTTTTGTAAGAAAATTATTCTTTTTGGTTGAAAATTTATCTTTTTGGTCGGCCATTCTGCTATTTTGTTTAAAATCCCTTTTTTGTTTGAAGATTCATAGTTTTAAATGACAGTTTATTTTTTAAATTTTAAATTAAAATTATTTATTTAAAAATTTATTCGGTGGAAAATTCAATTCTTTGTTTAGAAATTCAAATATTTCGTTAAAATTTAATTTTTTTACCTCAAAATCTAACTTTTTTAGTTGAAAATTCAAACATATGTTGAAAGATTAATGTATTTTGTTAAGAAATCGTCTTTTTGTAAAATAATATTTTTCAATTTATTTTCTTAGTTGAGTATCCTACTATTCTGTTAAAAATTTATTTCTTTATTAAAGATTCTTCATTTTAGTTGACGGTTCATTTATTTGTTTTGAAGTTCAACAGTTTCATTAAAAATTCATTCCTTGTGGTTAAAAATTAAACTATTTCCTTAAAATTGAACTTTTTTACTGTAAAATGTATCCTATTTAGTTGAAAATTCAGAAATTTAGTTGAAAATTTATTTATCTCGTTGAGCATTCATGTTTTTTGTAAGAAAGTTATTATTTTTGGTTGAAGATTCATCTTCTTGGGTGACTATTGCACTAATTTGTTGAAAATTTATTTTCTGTTTGAAGATTCATGATTTTAATTAAAAGTTCATTTCTTTGTTTTAAAATTTAAATACTTTCTTGATATATTTTTTTTGTCAAAAATTTGATTCTTTGGTTAGATATTGGAATATTTCATTGAAATTCAACTTTTGAACTCAAAATGTAACTTTTGTAGTTGAAAATTAAAATAATTGCTGGAAAATGCGTGTATTTTTTAAAAGAAATTGTCCGTTCATAAGAAAGTTAATCTTTATGGTTGAAAATTCCTCATTTTAGTTGAACATTTATTTATTTAGTTTTGAATTTATCTATCTTATTAAAAATTTACTTACTTGGTTCAAAATTAAACTATTTCGTTACAATTTAACTTTTTCACAGTACAATGTATCTTATTTAGTTGAAAATCCAAAAATTTAGTTAAAAATTGATTTATTTCGCTAAGAATTCTATTTTTTTTTGGAAGAAAATTATTCTTTTTGGTTGAAGATTCATCTTCTTGGGTGACTTTTGCACTATTTTGTTAAAAATTTATTTTCTGAATCAAGATTCATGTTTTTAATTTAAAGTTCATTTCTTTGGTTTGAGATTTAAAACTTTCTTGATATATTTTTTTTTGGTCAAAAATTTAATTCTTTGGTCAGAAATTTGAATGTTTCGTTGAAATTCAAATTTTCAACTTAAAATGTAACTTTTATAGTTACAAATTAGAATAATTGCTGGAAAATTAATGTATATTTTTTTTAAATTGTCCGTTCATAAGAAAGTTAATCTTTATGGTTAAAAATTTCTTTATTTTAGTTTAAACTTCACTTATTTAGTTTTGAATTTATCTATCTCATTGAGGATTTACTTATTTAGTTGAAAATTTAACTATTTCGTTCAAATTAAACTTTTTTACCGTAAAATGTATCCTATTTGGTTGAAAATACAAAAATTTTGTTGAAAACCTAAAAATTAAATTGAAAATTTATTTATTTTGTTGAGAATTCATTTTTTTTTTATAAGAAAATTATTCTTTTTGGTTGAAGATTCATCTTCTTGAGTGAGTATTGCACTATTTTGTTGAAAATTTATTTTTTGTTTGTAGATTTATGATTTTAATTAAAAGTTAATTTTTTTTGTTCAGAATTTAAATACTTCATTAAAATATTTTTTTTCCGGCTGAAAATTCAAGCCTTTGGTTAGAAAATTGAATATTTTGTTGAGATTCAAATTTTTAACTAATAATGTAACTTTTTTAGTTAAAAATTAAAACAATTGCTGGAAAGTTCATGTATTTAAAAAAAAATTGTCCGTTCATAAGAAAGTTAATCTTTATGGTTAAAAATTCCTCATTTTAGTTGAAACTTCATTTATTTAGTTTTGAATTTATCTATCTTATTAAAAATTTACTTATTTGATAAAAAATTAAACTATTTCGTTGAAATTAAACTTTTTTACCGTATAAAATGTATCTTATTTAGTTGAAAATTCAAAAATTTAGTTAAATATTCAATCATTTGTTGAGAATTATTTTTTTTTTTGGTAAGAGAATTATTCTTTTTCGTTGAAGATTCATCTTCTTGGGTGACTATTGCACTATTTTGTTAAAAATTTATTTTCTGTTTAAAGATTCATAATTTTAATTAAAAGTTCATTTCTTTGGTTTGAAATTTAAGTTCTTTCTTCATGTATTTTTTTTTTGTCAAAAATTTAATTCTTTGGTCAGAAATTTGAATGTTTCGTTGAAATTCAAATTTTCAACTTAAAATGTAACTTTTATAGTTACAAATTAGAATAATTGCTGGAAAATTAATGTATATTTTTTTTAAATTGTCCGTTCATAAGAAAGTTAATCTTTATGGTTAAAAATTTCTTTATTTTAGTTTAAACTTCACTTATTTAGTTTTGAATTTATCTATCTCATTGAGGATTTACTTATTTAGTTGAAAATTTAACTATTTCGTTCAAATTAAACTTTTTTACCGTAAAATGTATCCTATTTGGTTGAAAATACAAAAATTTTGTTGAAAACCTAAAAATTAAATTGAAAATTTATTTATTTTGTTGAGAATTCATTTTTTTTTATAAGAAAATTATTCTTTTTGGTTGAAGATTCATCTTCTTGGGTGAGTATTGCACTATTTTGTTGAAAATTTATTTTTTGTTTGTAGATTCATGATTTTAATTGAAAGTTAATTCTTTTGGTTTGAAATTTAAATACTTTATTAAAATATTTTTTTATCTTGAAAATTTAATTCTTTGGTTATAAATTTGAATATTTTGTTGAGATTCAAATTTTTAACTAATAATGTAACTTTTTTAGTTAAAAATTAAAATAATGGCCGGAAAATTCATGTATTTTTTCAAAGAAATTGTCCGTTCATAAGAAAGTTAATCTTTATGGTTAAAAATTTCCTTATTTTAGTTTAAACTTCATTTCTTTAGTTTTGAATTTATCTATCTCATTAAAAATTTACTTATTTGGTTAAAAATTAAACTATTTCTTTGAAATTTAACTTTTTTACCTTTAAATGTATCTTATTTAGTTGAAAATCCAAAAATTTAGTTGAAAATTCAAAAATTTAATTGAAAATTTATTTGCTTCGTTGAGAGTTCGTTTTCTTTTATAAGAAATTCATTCTTTTTGGTTGAAGATTCATCTTCTTGGGTGAGTATGGCACTATTTTGTTAAAAATTTATTTTTTGTTTGTAGATTCATGATTTCAATTAGAAGTTAATTTGTTTGGTTTGAAATTTAAATACTTTATTGAAATATTTTTTTTCGGTTGAAAATTCAATTCTTTGGTCAGAAATCTGAATATTTCGTTAAAATTTAAATTTTTAACTCAAAATGTAATTTTTTAAGTTGAAAATTAAAATAATTGCCGGAAAATTCATGTATTTTTCGAAAGAAATTGTCTGCTTATAAGAGACTTAATCTTTATGGTCAAGAATTCCACATTTCAGCTAAAACTTCATTTATTAAGTTTTAAATTTATCTATCTCATTGGAAATTTACTTATTTGGTTGCTAATTTAATTATTTGTTAAAATTCAACTTTTTTGCCTTAAAATATATAATTTTTAGTTAAAAATTAAATAATTTGGTTGAAAATTCAATTATTTGTTTAAAAATCCATTTCTTTCGTTAAGAATTCGTTTTGTTGTTAGAAAATTCATTAACCGAAAAATAAAATTTAAACAAAATCGTTGGATTAAAAAATTTTTTTTTTCAAAGATTTATGATTTTAATGAAAAGTTTATTTCTTTGGTTCAAAACTTTGATACTTTGTTGAAATTTTATTGTTAAAAATTCAGCATTTTGGATAAAATTAATTTCTTTGGCTAAAATATTGTTTACTTTGTAGAAAATTTCTTTTTGTTTGGTTGAAAATAAATTCTTCTAGATTTAATTTGATTAATATTTTCTAGTTATCAATTTATGTATTTTGTTAAAAATTCGTCCTTTTCGTAGAGTGTTTCACCATTTTGTTAAAAAATAGTTTTTTTCGGCTGAAAATTTATAATTTGAATTAAAATTTCTTTTTTTTGTGTAAAATTAAACTATTTTGTCAAAATTTAATCCTTTAAACTCAGAATGTAACTTTTTCATAAAAAATTTATTTCTTCAGGGAAAAATTTGACTGCATTGTGAAAAAATTTTTTTTTCCTTTAAAAATTAATTCTTTTAACTAAAAATTTAAATATTATATTTTTATTTCCAAATTGAGATAAGCATAGTGTTAAGGATCGTATGTTAAATATAACAGGAGAAAAAATCTATCACATTTTAAATTGAAATTTATGTTGCGGTATCTTGAAACTAAGTTAATATGAATGTCAATAAGAATGATTTGTTATTGAGACGGTAATAGGTACATAGTAAAATAATGAGACTTATTGAAGTATACGACTCGTATCGTACCGTATCGTATGGTGTGACCGCCAATTGTGTGGGCAGAAGGCTGCTTCCGACCTTCGCAACAATTACCCGCAATTAAAGTCGTCGCGGACTAAAGGCCGAAGGCTCGTTGCCTTAATTTCTGAACGATCCTCCCTCGCACTCTCGGGGAACGGAACCGATTCTTCCTTTTCTTTTTCTTTTTCTTCTTTACGATTCAGCCCTAATTTTATCATCTAATGTAATTTTGATTCTTCTTCACGAGATTTATATTTATGATTATGAATATGTGTCAGATCATTTCTATAGCCTCTTAAAGGTCCTTTGTTAAAAATTAATTCGTATTTTATTAAGATAAATATGTTTTTTTAAAATAAAAAATATGAAAATTCATTTTTGTAATTTTTCTTCTAAAATTTTAATTTTAAGAAAAAGCTGTCTGTCTCTCGTACTTTTCTTCAAGTAGGGGAAGTGAGAGCAAATAATAGGCGAGTAAGTAGAGAAAATGAGAGAAAAAGTAGGGAAAATGAGGAAATATGAGCGGTGAGGAGATAGAAGGAATGAGGGCAAGTGATGAAGGGCAATTAGGAAAAGTAGTGGAAATTAGGGGAGAGGAAGTAAGAAGTGAGAAGAAATGAGGGTAGGGAAAGTATAGGAATGAGGGAAAATAAGGGTAAGGTAAGTATGGAAGTAAGGGAAAATGAGAGGAGGCGAAGTACGGAAAGCTAGATAAAATAAGGGAAGGTGGAGTAAGAGAAGAGATAAGAAATGAGGGTTAAGGAAGCAAGAGAAGTCAGGTGAAAGTGAAGGGAACTAGGGATGGTGACGGGTAATTGAAAAAGGTAAAGTCGGGGAATGTAGGGGAAATAAGGGGTGAAGTAGTAAAGGAAAGTTAAGGGTATTATAAGTAAATATGAGTAGGACAGTAAGAAACTAGCTGTGAATTTGGTCTCAAATTTTTCCACTTTATTTGTATTCATATTTATATAGAGTTCATTTCACGAGCACTTTGCTTTTTATTAGCAAATGTAAGGAAGGGTGAAATTCTGTCACACTTGATCCCTTTCCCAGCTCTATTGTTTTGAAAAAAAAGTCAGAATTATTTTTTTTTTAAATTTGTGTTAAAAAAGTCTTTGCTATTCATGCATTAACTTTGAATTATGCTAATGAAAATTTTTTTTTGGGTAAAACAGATGTTTAAATATCACGAATAAGCATAACTTCCTTACTCTTCAAAAAAGGGTATTAATATTATAGGTCAGTTGGTTTGCCTGAAATCAAGGGAGCTTTACCGTTCTTGTATAAATTTTAAATTATGTTGAAGAAAAAAAGTCGTACCGTAAAAAAGCGTCTTTTTAAATATTATGCATTTCCATATCTTCCTTACTCTTTAACAAAATGTATCAATAATATAGGTCAACCAATTTTTCTAGGATCAAAAGATCTTTTCTTTTTACGCATCAACTTCTAATTATAAGAATAAAAAAATATTGAGCATAAAAATCGATTTTTTATATAATAGAAATAACAATAACTTTCTTACTCTTTGATGAAATGTACTAATATTATAGGTCAATCGATTTCTCTTGAACAAAAAAATCTTTTTTTTTCCGCATGAATTTTAAATTATGTTAAAAAAATAAGTTTTACAATAAGAAAGCGTACTTTGAAATATTATCCATGATCCTAGCTTCCTTACTCTTCAATAAATTGTCTCAATATTATAGGTCAATCGATTCGTCTTCAATCAACATATCTTTTTTATTGTTGCATCAACTTTATGATATGAAAATAAAAAAATTTTTACTATAAAAATCGATTTTTAATGTAATATAAATGACGATATCTTTCTTACTCTTTAATTATATATATTAATATTATAGGTCAATTGATTCGCTTTGAACCAAGGAATTGATCATATTCTTGCATCAACTTTGAATTATGTAATTAAAAAAAGTTTTACTACAAAAAACCGTTTTTAAAATATTGTTAAGTGCCAAAGAAAAGCGATAAATATTTTTTGAAATCCTTCGGCCAGTTTTAAGATATTAGTCATGAAAATAAGTCTTTCAAATTCCATCAATTCATCCTTAACTGTTTTTGCGTTATCGCGTTCACACAAAAAGTGTGACGTCCACGCATCCACTCACACATCCACAGACACATATAGGCAATTGCTTGAAACATTGTATAAGACATTTTTGAATTGATGAAGGTTTAATTAAATTAATTAAAAAAATATAAAAAGTATTACTATTACAAAGCTTTTTCTAAGAGGAAGAAAAATATTTAATAATGAGGGGAGTTGAAGAGGGAGGAGTGAGGGAAAATAAGGGGAGAAGTAAAGAAGTTGAGGAGTAATAAGAGAAGGGTAACAAGGGAAAGTAGTGGAAACATATAAGAGGAGGGTAACTAGGAAAACAAGTAAAAATCAGGTGAGAAGTAGGTAAGTAGGGTGAAATGAGCGGTGGAGGAAATTCATAAATGAGGAGAAATCAAAGGAGGAGAAGTAAGGGTGGAGATGGGAAATAAGGGGATGGGAATTAGGATAAATGTCATGAAATAAAGATGCAGATGGAAGAGAAGTGAGGGAAGGGGGGCAAGAAAAAGTAGAAGAAGTTAGGGAAGGAAAAGTAAGGAGTGAGGGAAAATAAGCGAAGAAGTAAAGAAAGTGTGGATAAATAAGAGGAGGGCAACTAGGGAAGAAATAAGGGTTGAGGAAGTAGTTAGTGACGGAAAATAAGGAAAGGGAAAACAAGGAAAAAGATAGGATAGTAGTAGGGGAAATAAGGGGAAGGAAAGTATAGAAGTGAGAGGAAATGGTTGAAGGAAAAGTACGGGAAGTTAGATGAAATAAGGAAAGGTGGAGTTAGAGATGCAATGGAAACTGAGAGGTAAGAAAGCAGGAGAGGTGAAGTGAAATTAAGGGACTAGGAAAGGGGAGCTGAAGACTAGGAAAGGGGAGTTGAAGACTAGGACTAGGACTAGGGAGCTAGGAAATTTGAGGGGTAATAAGTATAGGTAAAGCAGGAGATTTTAGAAGAAATAAGGGATGGGGAAGAAGAGAAACTAAAGGCTCATATGGGTAAATATAAGTACAAAGGTAGGAAAAATGTCTGAAAATGAGGGGAGTGAAAGTGGGAGAAGTAAGCGAAAGTAAAGGGCAAAGTAGGGGAAGTATTAGAAATCGGGTGAGAAAGTAAGTAAGTAAGGTGAAATGACAGGAGGAGAAGGCGTGTTAATGAGAAATCAGGGGAACATAAAGGAGAGAGTAAGGGGAATCAGGAAAGAAAAAGTATAGAAGTGAGGAGATATTAGGAAAAAAGGAATATGGGAGTGAAGGGAAATGAGAGAAGAAGAAGTACAGAAAGTTAGATAGAATGAAGAAAGGTTGAGTAATAGAGGTGTTAAAAAATAAGGGTTATGAAAGCAGAAAAAGTGAGGATAATTTAAGGTAGTGGAACTAGGGAATTCAAAGAGTGATGAGAAAAGGTAAAGTAAAGGGATTTAGGAGAAATGAGGGGTGTAAAAGAAGGGGAAGTTTAGGTTCATATGGGGAAATATGAGTAGGAAAGTAGGAAAATGTCTGTAAATGTGGGGAGTAGCATTTGCAGCAGTAATAGAAAATAAGGCTGAAAATAGGAAAATTGAGGAGAAATAAGAAGAGGGTAATCAGGCAAAGTAGTGAAAATCAAGTGATGAAGTACGTGAGTATGGTGAAACGAGGAGAGGAAGTGTATGAATAAGGAGAAATAAGTGAAGGAAAAGTAAGGGTGACGATGGAAAACTAGGTAAGGGAAATGAGATAAATGACGGGAGATGACCGTGGGGATGAAATAGGAGTATGGATAAGGGCACTGGGAAAAGTAGTGAAAATTAAGGAAGGGGTAGTAGGCAGTGAGGGAAAATGAAGGAAAGGAAATTATAGAAGTAAGGGACAATGAGGGGAAAGGAGATATGGGAGCGATGGTAAATGAGAAAAGAAGAAGTAAAAAAAGTAAGATTGAATGAGGGCAGGTAAAATAAGAGAAGTAATGGGAAATGAGGATTACGGAAGCAGTAGAAATATGGTGCAATCAAGGTGGGGGAGCTCAGGAAGGAAGAAGTAATAAAAAAGGTAAGGTTGGGGAATTCTGGAATAATGAGGGATAGGCACAAAAGGGAAATTCAGGGTAATATAGAGAAATATAAATAGAAAAGTGGAAAAAATGAAAGGAAAGTAGGGAAAATAAAAGAGTTAAAGCGTTGGAAAGGTAAAACGAATTAAGGTAAATGAGGAGAGGAAAGCTAGGAAACGTGAGGTAAAGGAGAAGAAAGGAAGTAAGGAGTAAGTGGAAGTAAGGGAAAGGAAAAAATAGAAGAGGTGAAGTATAGGAGTGAGGAAAAATAAGGGAAGGGCAGTTTGGGAGTAAGAGAAAATAAGTAAAGGTTAAAGTACAGGAAGTTAGATGATATGAGAAAAGATGGAGTAAGAGAAGTAATAAGAACTGAGGGCTGAGGAAGTAACGGAAGTGAGGTAAAATGCAGGAAGCAAAACAAGGGAAGATGACAGATAATGAGAAAAGGTAAAGAAGGGGAATTTAGGAGAAATGAGGGGGAGGGAAGAAAGGAAAGAGAAAGGTTTTATAGAGAAATGTAAGTAGGAAAGTAGAAAAAATTTTCGGTAATGAGTAGAGTGGAAGTAGAAGGAGTGAGGGAAAATAAGGGAAGAAGTAGGAAAAGTGATTAGATGTAAGAGGAGGGTAACTATGTAAAGTATTGAAAATAAAGAAAGGGGAAGCACAGGTTAAAGAAAAATATAGGCAGAGGTAGTAGCGAAGTGAAGAGAAATGAGGAGAGAAGAAGTACGAAAGTGAAGGGAGTTGATTTGAGTGGGAGGATGAGAAATCAGGAGAAAGAAAAGAAGGAGAAGTAGAGGAAGTGAAGGAGGATAATAAAAATAAAGGATTGGGATAGCACGAGTAGTTAGTTTAAGTTAGCGAAAGTAGAGGGAATGATAAGAAAAGTTACACATTTTTCCGTTGGATGCGCATTTTTCAAAACATTTCAAAGTTTCAAGATAGAAGCAACATCCTGTATATGTTGTATGTTATCCCTGAAAGTTGTCAAGATCTCGAGGCGAAAAAATCATACGGTTTGCAGTACAGAACTACATACCCAAGATTTTGATCAAAAAAGTACACATTGTGGTATAAAGATAAAAAAAATAACTTTTTGATAGAATGACGAAAAAAATTTATCATTTAATGGAATATAGAACTTTTTTTTCTCGATATTTTTAAAGAAACGATCTGTCATCCTGAGATATCATGATCTTGAATTTTGATTTTTTCAGAAAAAGTATAATTTTTTTTCATTAAAAATGTTTTTTTTTTCATTCAGCATCGATATCTAGGGATCAAGATCTGATTTTCAAAAAAGTTAAAAATTCGTTTTTTAATCGCTATATGAAGCCGATTTTAAAAACCAATTATTTTAACAACACATGCGTTCCGCAATACCACCATGGCAAAGGTCATTGATCAATCTCTTTAGCAATCACCCAAGGTAAAGAAGTTCACAAAATTATATCCAAGATCATGCAAGAATAAGCAAACTGATTGAGAATACCATTGTATAACCCATACTCTTTACGCTTATCACAACCTCATATAAAGCTCTTCACGAAGGCCCATCAGTTTCCAAGATCGTTTGCTTCTGGCATCTCTTACCCCACCGACACACTTAATCACAAATTTCTTATAAGCACATGTCATACAACTTTAGATTCCTTTACATCCATACTAACTAATAACTAGAAGAAATAGTATAGTTTTAATAATAATAATAAATAATAATAGCAAAGTGAGTAAAATAAAATTATAATAAATAACTAAATGTGAAATTTTAATTGCAATTTATATTTATATTTATACTTATATTTACAGTTGATTAACTTAAAACGTGTTCTGTCAAAAATAAAAAATTCCAAACGCTTCTAATTTTTTATTATTTAAGTCTGCTAAACTCAATATTAAAACTAAATGAATTGAAAATGTATGCTTTAGAACAAATAATTGTGGTTTACACACGAAATACTCTATAATGTTTTGCAATTGGGTTTTTGATACCTATTGGACATTGCGCGTTCTCTTCTGTAGTCAATTCTTTGATAGCACCGCTCTCCATATTAATTTTCGCCCGTTTTCCCCTCGCTTTATTAGGTAAATATAATCCACGAAGAATCTTATGGTTGATACTAATGTCGAATATTGCAAAGACGTCACCATTTGGGGTTGATAGGACAATTTTTTCTTCGGTTGAAATCGGACTAAGGACATGCTTTCTGTTTTTCAATACAATTAGTACATCGGGAAGAAATTTATACTTTCGAAGTTGGAATATCCGGGTCGGATACTCATAGGGGACAAGTCGAACAAATCTAAGTTCTTCAACTAAAAATCCAAGAATCAGAGAAGAAGGATCCCTGGCAGGAGGAGACCTGGACCTGGCACGAAGAGTAGGCTTGGCAGGAGGAAGAGTTTCGGTAGAAGAATAAGTTCTGGCAGCAGAAAGAGACATTCCAACAGAATATCTCTCAAGAGAGGCAGAAGGACTGGAACGAGGTACATTAGAAATAGGGTCACCATTAGGCAGACACTCAAACTCTGAACTTAATTCTGCAACAAGAAACAGAGGATTACATTTTTTTAAAAGTACACTATTGTATATTGGTATATCATGAGTTACGAATGTGGTTAAATTTCTTAATGTAGTTGTCATAATAGTTATAAACTGTTTGAAACGCTTATCTCTAATTCTGCTTTGATACAGATTTTAAATATCTTCATGGAGAAAAAATAAATATCTAATGTGATGATATTTAATCATCAAATTCTTATTACATACTTTCTACCTATTATCCTTTTTATATACAGACTAAGTTTAATTTTTTAATGATTTTCTAAAATTATCACGATAATATGGTATGCAAATACGAAAAGAAATAAAATCTGCTAATCTTAATTACTATTCACCACATGTAGAGTGTGGACTCTGTTTTTTATTTACGTTTGACGTGCAGTGAGAAGGGTACCATCTGTGCACTTCTAAATTTCGACTTGCACAGTTGCACAACGTTGAAAAAAGACTGTAAAATTATAGATGTCATATATAGTACATCTATAATTTGAACTCAATTCTTTTCAGCATATTTATTTTATTCTGATTTTTACTATTATATTCACCAATAAAATCGAAGATAGCCGCCAAGGATAAGACAAGAGTGAAAAAAATCTTCATATTTTCTAATTATAAGAGAAACTGAAATATTTGATAATAAAAAATTTAATTAACAGCGTAACTAATGAATATTCTACTGTTTCATTAGCTTATATAATCATTCTATAGTCGTTATCTCTCACATTAAATAATAAAACTTGTACATATGAGATATTTAAATTAGATAAGAGTCAGTTTGAAGGAAAAATATTTAGTTAAAAATTTAATCAAAACTGACTTCACCGTTAATGTAATATATTACGTTTTGAACAAAACTGACTTATAACAAAAAATGTTTTCACGAGATTGCAGTGTAATTAAAAATATCTTATAGTTTTTTCATGATATCAAGGGATTAAAAACGTTTAATTGGATTTCATGCGAAGTGCATATTTAAGCAAATTTTGTAAGCCTTCTTGACAGTTACGGAATCACCTTAGCAACAGTAACATGCTTATTGTAAACTTAGTATTTTTTTAAGGTTAAAGCAAATATTGTCTTTCAAATAGAATATGAATCTTAATAATAAATTAAGACTAGGAGTTATTCATACATGAAGTATGATGTACATGTACAATAAAAATGTGTTGAGGTCAAAAGATAGTATGAGTTTCTGAATATGAAATTATATTAATGGTATACCTATTATTAGTAATAAAATATGTTTTGAATAAAAATGTTAAAGTTTTGAAATTTATTTAAAAACTTACAATTTTTAGAGTTCATTCTA
>JAUELO010134782.1:0-17186 GCA_032357855.1 Amphibolips quercusostensackenii | reverse complement strand
CCGAGGATTTTAATGATCAAGAATGATTTAAAATAAATATAATTCGTCTGTGAAGAATTTCTTAGAAATATAAATTTCCATAGAATATCAGGGTATTTCATAATATTGTAAAGGAAATCAAAAAATTTATTAAGAAAAAGTGAAGAATTGCATAGGGTCAAAAATTTCAATTTTTAACAAAAAATTAATTTTTAAACAGTCAGTGTTATTAACAACTAAATAGTTAAACTTTCAAGCATAAGAAACAAGTTTTCATCAACGTATATGTAGTTGAACTTTAAACCAAATAGTAAAATATTCGAGCCAAGAAGACGAATTTTTTAGAAGACAGTAAAATTTTCAAACGAAAAGGTGATTCGCAACTGAAAAAATTACATTACTACTATAAAATATAAATTTTTAATCTAAAAGTACGATTTTCTCAACAATAAAGTTAAATTTTCGACCAAAAAAATCACTCTACGTAGTTGAATGTAAAACAAAACACTGACATTTGAAATAAAATAGTTGAATTTTGAACCATGTAGTATAATTTTCAAATTATAATTTTCAATCAAATTGTTTAATTTTTAACAAAAAGAAAAACACTAAACTTCATCCAAAAACAGTTTAATTTGCAGCACTGTTGAAAATGCTATAAAAATGATATACTTTTAATATACGAATGTATCTGAATTTTAATATATGTTATAATTTGGTTTAGAATAGTTAAAAATGTATAGTAAATACAATACTCAGGCACTTAAAAAAAGGTAACTTGTACCAATTGAATTTTACTTGGCTGAAAAGTAAGTGAAAGTACTGATTATTTCTAAATTTTAAATTGAAAAAATAATTTACTTCTGACAAAGAAATTCTAATAGTATTAATTAATATTGTTTGATTTAAAAAAACGACCTATTTGTCAGAAAGGAGTATTTCTTCGAATCAAATAAATATTAATAAGTGTCAAAAATACACTTTTTAAACCATGTAAATGACTTATTCTTCTAAATGAATGTGTCGCAAATGGGAATGAATAATTCTTTGATCTTAGCAAATGCAAATTGATTGAAAGAAATTTATTTTAAAGTCAAGCAGGATTCTTTCAACCTAAATTTTGTAATAAACATCATTATTATACACAATTAATTCAAAAAATTTACATTATTCAAAATCTTGTCACCCATAAATGCTAAAAAAATATTTCTTAAAATAATCGTACCAAAATTAACACTTTGGTATGCAAGAATAGGTCCCCGAGATACCTTTTGTTTAAACGTTCAGAAAAAGTACCCTGATTACGAATATCTTTGTTATTTTTTTGAAATCCTAGTTAGTTTTTGTTTAAGCTATTTCCTCAACAATCTCATTTTTACCGACAATTTTTTTAAGTTAAATTATTCTCAGCATCTCTGAGCAAAAATAAAACTTTTTGGTCTATTTCGTTTTTTTTCGTGTGATTAAATTTTTGCAGTTGACAGCGTTACAAACATAATTTTTCACCGATTCGACATACTTTCACAGCTGTGACATAGAATCAATTGTTTAGAAAAATATAAAGCATCTGAATTGTCTACATCAAGATTAGATCTTTTGAAAGCAAGTAAGAAATCTTCCGATCTATCCTCGATATAGACAATGTACAAGTTTAATTTTTTTTATGAGGAATAGATTCTGAGTTTCATCTGTGCAAATATGTCAATTTTTTAGAAAAATCATTTGTTTGTATCGCTGCAAAAAATTTTTTATTGTTTAAAAAAAATATTTGAACAAAAACAAAACAGGGTTTCGAAAAAATAACCAAGATATTCGTAATCAGGGGACTATTTCTGAGCTTTTGAAGAAAAGGAATTTTGTCGACCTCATAGTGTATACAGAGAAATTAGTAGCCAATTGACTAAAATCAAAAACATATATAAGTTTTACAATATCCGGATAGCACAAAAGTGTCTCTAGACGCTCCTGAAACATTGCAGTAGAAGGTTTAGAGCATTCCAAAAATGTTCCAGGAAAGATTACGGAAGTAGGTAAATATCTGCGTATTCAAGGACGTTTCCAAGGAAGCTTCAGGGAACTTTCGTGAAAAATTAATTAATCAATCGATTTTTCATGGACATCCTTTGAACCTTTCTTGTGAATGTCTTTTGATATGCGGATATTTAACTACTTCCGGAAACCTTTCTTGAACATTTTTCGGAATGCTCTGAAACTTTCATTAGAATGCTTCAGGAATAAGAAGAAAACAAATTATGCCAACATTCTTCTACCAGATACTTGAAAGTTAGAAATTTCTAACCAACATTTAATTAGTTAAATTTTCAGATAAAAAAATTAATTTACAGTCGCAAGGAACTCATTTTTAACAAAATACTTAAATTCCCTCAAATAAAAGTTGGTATCGAAAAGAACTTGGGCTCCAATAGATACCTTCGGGGACCCAAAAGCGTTCCATTCTAGCCCACTTGAAAATAACAACATCAATGCGCATTCACAAACCAGCCGCTTGCATAGTACGGCGCTCTTATTTCAAATGTTGAAAAGTACAATTTTTTCATCTAATAATAAAAATTAAACATAATTATATTTTAACATGTTCAAGTAGTACGTAAATGGTTTTTAATATATTCTAAACATTAGATAATAAAATAAAATGAGTATTCCGTAAATACAAAATATCACGCTATTCAACGTAATCTTTTTTAATTTTTTAAAATAAATTATTGTTACTAATTTATGCATTGGAAATTTTGTATATCAATTAAAATGAACTAAAAATTTTAGTACAGGTACAATTTGAACTATTTAACATTTGTTTATCGAGAAATTGTAATTCAAATTTTATGAAAGTTAAATATTAAATGGAAAATCTTTCGAATTTATTTTAAAGCCTTCAAACAAGTATATTAAGTGAATTAAAAACTTTTTTGTTACTAGCTTAGATGTTAAATTTATTTTTTATAATGAAGCATCGACGCTTCTTTAACTGGTTTTCAGTTTTTTTTCAAGATGCGCAAAGTCCAAAAATTTTCCAAGATTATAAGGGACGACTGAAAAATAAAAAAAAATTAAATTTCCGACACTATAAAATTTCTGAATTGGAAAAATTTCCAAAAGATGAAATTTCCAAAATTATTAAATTGTCGAAATTTGAAAATCCCGAATTAGAAAATTTCCTAATGATAAAATTCTTGACAGAAAATTGCCGGATCATAAAATATCCGAACTAGAAAATTCGCGTACTGAAACAATTGAAAAATTTATTTTTAATAGATACTATTTATTTATTGAAAATACAATAATCAAATATTTTTACGAAAGACAATTTTTTAAATGTAAATAGTTTTTTAACATTGTTTTCAAAATAAAAATAACTATGAATGTATGAAAATTGTAAAAAAAAAATTTTAACACACGTGCGAATAAACTTTCCAGAATTCAACTCAGCACTGATTTTTCTCTAAGTTTCTTCTTAATTTTTTTAATATTCGAAATTCGAGTTTTTAAATCGTTTTTCGTTATTGCTAATGCACAGTGTCAAACCAAATTTTTCATCCAGAAAAACATTACTTCAAATTATTGTTATTTTAAATTAAAACAATAATTTTTGAAAACTTTAAACATCAAACAAATTTCTTTCTCTAATAAAAAATATATGAATCTTTTATTTTTAATTAATTAATAATATTTATTAACCAAAGTATTTTTTTTGTTTAAAATTTAGAAAGCTTATAATTGCAAAAATTTTCTAGTTCGGATATTTTATAATTCGACAATTTTCTGTCGGAAATGTTCTTATTCGTCATTTTCAAATTTTGGCAATTTTATGATTCCGAAAATTTTATTATTAGAAAATTTTTCGACTCGAAAAATTTTACAGTTTTGGGAATCTTATTTTTCTGTATTTCTTAGTTGCCCCTTGAAATCTTTGAAAATTTTTGTATTTTTTGCATCTTGAGAAGGAACTGAGAACCAATTCGAAACGCGTAAGTGCTTTATTATGAAAAATAAATTTAACATGTACTCTGGCAATAAACAAAATATATTTATATTTCTCATATTTCTATTTATCATCTCTCTTTTTTCAGATTCTATTTAATATTTACCTTTCATAAAATTTAAATTACAATTTTTCGATAAATAAGCATTAAATTTTTTAAATTGTACGTATAATAAAATTTGTTTATCTATTTTAATTAATATACAAAATTTTAAATGCATAAATTAGTAACAATAATTTAAAAAGTTAAAAAATATTACATTAAATAACATGATATTTTTTATTTACTGAATACTTATTTTATTTTTTCACCTAATGCTCAAAATATATATTAAAAATTATTCACGTACTACTCAAGCATGTTAAAATATAATTATTTTCAATCAATAATATTAAATAAAACAATTTTGTTTTTAAAAATTTTAAATAGGCGCGCTAATGGCAGCCAATAAAGCGCCTTATGCAACGCATGCGCAGTAGAGTATAGGGTTCGCATTGGCAGCATGCCGATGACTCCGACGAAAAGTTTCTTGCATATGAATACGCCTTCATGTTGACAACTTTGCTGCATAACCTGCGAATGATATTTATTAAGTCATTTTTTAAATTCTATTTGCAGTAATATTTTATTCTTCAAATTTCTTCATTAAGTATGTTCATCAGAGTTCGATTACATGTGTGCTGTAAGTTACAAATTAGGTTATTAATTAAACAAAATATTGAAGTGGGCAAAGCGAAAAATAGGTTCTTTATAAATAGGCTCAATTACAATTGGAATCATTTAGAATCCCAATTGAGGTTTCATTTTGAGCTTATTTATCGTTTTGGTACATTTCTGTTTATATTAATTTTTTAACAAAAATTAAATAGTTGTATTTGCAATTAGAAAATTTAATTCTCAAACAACAACAGAAAATGAATTTTCAACGATGAATTCAAATTTTCAACCAAAGAGAGAAAGTTTTGACTAAAAGTATAAATCTTCAACAAGAGATAGCTTTTCATCAAAAAAGTACAACACTTAACAAAGTAGTTGAATCCTTAACCAGAACGATGAATTTTGAACCAAGAATATTAATTTTTAAATAAAAGAGAAGAATTATCATCAAAATACGTGAATCTTTATTCAATTAATTGAAACTTTAACTAGGAAAGATCATTTTTTGAATAAAAGTGATTCATCATTCTAGCTCAAAGTTTTTATTTCACTACTAGCAAATTGATAATTATAGTTGCAAATTTAATCATGTTGATATAAAATGCATATTTTTGGGTTGCAAATTCAACTTTTTTGTTAGAAATTCTCTTTTTTTGTTGTAAAAACTCAAAATTTTTAATGAATTTCTTTTTCTTTATCGTCTGAGAAATCTTTGTTGGTTAAAAACTCAGCTCTTTTGTTAAGAATTCCTATCTTTAATTAAAAAAGTCTTCTGCTCTAGTCAAAGATTCATATAATTTGTTGAAAATTCGTATTTTTTGGTTCAATTCGAATCTTGTTGGTTGTGCATTAAAATGTTTTTTGGTGAACATATCAACTATTACACTTTTTGTTGAAAAATAATTTTTGACAAAAGATTCATCACTCTGGTTGAAAATTAAACTGTTTTGCTAAAAATTCACCTTTTCTTAGTTGTCAATTAATTATTTCAACTGGAAATATGATTCTTAGTGTTGGTTCTAAGTATATCTTTTTGAGTTGAAAACTCGTTAGTTATTGTAAACTTGATTACTTGATACCAAAAAATTTGGATTATATATATATATTCAGAACTGAAAAAAATTATTGTCCGCAAAAATTGTGATATTGAAACTTTTTTATGCTTAAACATTCGAAATTTTAATTACATATTTTAAGCAAATTTGAATTTTGTGAGAATTAATAATTAATAAATTGTTACTTATACCTTTTAAAATAAGAAAAATTCAGTTTTTATTGCATAATTGAAATGAGAAAAATAATCTTATAATTTTAGAGAATGCTATGTGAATGAAAAATAAAGATGCCATTCATAATGAATTTTCTGGATTTTTTTCTCTAAAATAAAGAAAGTTCTGTAAATCATACACAGCGTTCTTAAATTATATAAAATTTTCTGTAAAATCTGTAACAAAATGTTAGAGAATGTGAGCGAGTTATTTTTTAAGAACAGGTTATTAGTGGTAATTTATAATAATAATAATAATAATGATAATAATAATAATATATAACAATATTTTTATAATATTATAATAATTTATAAATTATAATTAAGTTTAAATAATAGTTTAATTTAAAAATATATAATTTATACAAAAATTATTTGTTGCAAGTGTCTTTTCTATAATTTTTAACAATTTTACGTTTCTTTAAGTTATATTATAAGAAATTTGGATAAAAACAATATTATTGCAGAGAAAATTTTTCTTAGGATTATTTCTGTAATATTATAAACAAATTTTAAAGCAAATGCATTGTCCGGGCACTTGTCGACTAAGAAAGAAGTATTTTTATGACAGTTCTTTTAATTCGGAACTTCATTATAATTTCAGCAAAATTTCGAATTAGTTAATAAATTTGATGATTTTTCAAAAAATTTAATCAACAAACTCATTATCCAGGCATTTTCCGAGAAAAAAGTTTCTTTTTTTAATCTCAGTCCTTTTTGTTTTATTTTTTTATTACTTTCATTCTTTTAATAAGGCTGCAGCTTTCGACTCGAGTAAAATTACATTTTCATCCACTTTTGCCTGTGCATAATTTAACTAAATTTTCTTTTAAAGGAAGTCAGGATTAATGAACAAATTATGAATGTTGCTGAAATTATCATAAAGTTCTTACTTGGAAGGACTGACATGAAAAAACGAATTTTTCCGTGGACCAATGCCCGAATAATGCACTTGTTTATTAAACTTTTATTCAAAGGATGTAAAAAAAATTATTAACTAAATATAAGTGCTGATCAAATTATCATCGATTTCCTAATTAAAGGGACTGATATTGAAAAAAGAGAATTTTTTTGTCGACAAATGCCAAATAATGCATCTTTTAATTAAATTTGTTTGAAAAGAATAAAATCATTCAACTGATTATGAGTGTTGCTAAAATTATCTTTAAGTTTCTAATAAAAAAATGACATTAAAAAAACTATTTTTTTAAATTCAGTAGAAGTTTTGTATTTTTAATTTAAAAATTCAACCATTTGGTTAAAAATTTATCCCTGTAGGTTTAAAATTCAACTATAAGTGGAAAAATTCGTCCCTTTTGCTAGAAAGTTCAACTATTTGGTTGCAAATGCAACTATTTGGTTAGTAATTAATTTTAGTTGCTTGAATTGAAATTAAAATTAATTCTTCATCATGAAAATTTAATTTAAGAAAATATTGACAAAGCCGTCAAGATATCTTTAAAGTTTGGCAAGATTTATTAAAATATTTAGGAAAAATTCCAATCGTTCAAAAAATGATTTTGAAACAAAATCTGAAGGCTTTGTAAGGATTTTAAAGTTTTGAAAATAATAAAAAAGTTTTTTTAAAACTTCTAGTAAAATTAAATATTACTTTTTGTTAAAAAAAACGAATTCTGAAAGAATATTTAATAAGGATTTTAAAAATTTTAAAAGATTTCCAAAATTGTCAAATAAGAATCTGGAAAATTTTAATGCAACTTTTTAAGGCTGTAGCTACGAATGTTGAAATTTGAGTACAAGTAGCCAGATTTTTTTGTCATAGATAGAGCTGAAAAAGGGCTATTTGTACTGAAACTTTAATTTGTTTAATTATGAAATATTTTAAGAAGACTTTAGTAAAAAAATATATTTAAAAATACTTTAATATTTGTTTTTAAAGAAATTGAACATCAACAAAAAATTTTAGTTATGTACAGTTATGTTTCAGTTTTAGGTTTTTATTTTTATTTAAATGTCCTTTCCAAACGTGTCAAAAATTACATTTTCTACTAAATCATCTTTATCCAGCGCTTTAGTTCATGCCAGAGATTAGTTACAATATGAAAAAAAAATTTAATTAAGCATGAGGAAAATAAGTGTCAACTTGAGTGCTTGAATAAGTATATTAGAGTTCTTAAACAAATTTGATCTCTCAATAAAAATTTTTCAAATTGAACGAATTACTAGTTAAATTCTTTAGATTTAATAAGCGAAAAGTTAGACACAAAAGATTAGTAGAAAATTACTAATTCAAGTCGTTGAGATATTTCCTAATTCAATGGTGGAAATCTAATTGCTTGGTAAAAATAAAATTATTGAGAACTGTATATACTAATTGTAAAACATTTATCACCATTGTAAACATGAAAAAATTGAAAAGTTTATTAAAACGACAAGATAGTGTAACCAGAGAAAAACTGTAACACTTTTGACTCTATTTGAACAGTAAATAGGCTATATTAAGAAATTGTCAACGTGAGCTAGTTTGTTCCCATTTTTAGCATATTGCTTTGTGATTGTTTGAACCTTTCCACTTGTTTTTGATTTTCATTGTTTTTGTGGTTGTATATTTTCCTTTTTTTTTGATAGAAAATTAAAATTATTAAGCTAAATTGGTACAAATCATTTGTCTTGAATAAGCATCAGCTTCAATACGTATGATATAGAGTGCCTGAGGAAAGTTATTTTATTTTTATAGCTTTTTCTTTATGCAAAAGATACTCTGCAGTATCTCTAGATCAGAATTGGTAAAATGAAAATAGTTACTATCGAAATTTTTCAGAATTGATTAGTCTATACTGATCCACGATATGTTAGTAGAAAATTGATAAATTGATTATTTGAGATATTTTCCAAATTAGCATTGGGAAAATATCAATTTCTTGATGCAAATAAATAAATTTACTTAGAAACGTATATGATAATAATAAAAAGTCTATAAAGATTTACAACATAAAAAATAGAAAAGTTTAATAAAACGACGCGATTGTGTGACATTGTTGACTCTATTGACATAATAAGAAGGTCATACCGAGAAATTATAAACTTGATGCAGCAGCACCCAATTAAAAAGGACGTAAATAACTAATGGCTTGTCGTACAAGATAATGATACAAAAGAAAAACTTTTATCTTTTGTCAAAGATAATTAAAAAAATTTGAAACAAATTTAGTATGCTTATTGAAGGTTCTTATTTATATCAATTGTTATTAAAATGAAGCAAGAGCGTTTATCAACAATAGAAAATGTTATTAATGTTAGTATTGGTTTTACAACAGTTTCAGAAAAAATTGTAATACTAGTTGGCCTGGACATTTACTTATCAAAATATAAAAAGTTAATTTTTTTTTACGTTTAAAAAAGATATCTCAGGAATTTCTCAA
Source organism: Amphibolips quercusostensackenii (assembly GCA_032357855.1). Lineage (NCBI taxonomy): Eukaryota > Metazoa > Arthropoda > Insecta > Hymenoptera > Cynipidae > Amphibolips > Amphibolips quercusostensackenii. The sequence goes on along the minus strand of JAUELO010134782.1, from coordinate 7,899 downwards.
TGCATGAGGAAATATTAGTAGCGACTGGCGACATATTAGTTTAATCTAAACAAGTATTTCATTGAAACAAAATTTTGCCGATATTCATAAATATAATATGTACTTATTTCAGTCGAATAATTATTTATTCATCTTAGTGAAATATTTTTTTCGATTGATAGAAATATTTGTTTGAAATGGTCTCCATCGTATTCTACATTAAAAGCAAAATTTCTTCCGAACAAATAAATATCTAATTCAGCAAAATAATTATTTTCTTAAAATAAATGTTTATTTGTTGAAAATAATTTATTTTCGAAATGAAATGAATTATTTTCTGTTAATGAAAAAACACATATTTGTGTAAATACAATATAAAAAATAATTAAATTTTTAACCCTAAAAGACGAGTTTTTAACAAAAGACATGCATCTTTCAACAAGAAGTTGAAATTTGAAATTTAAAGGAAAAATGCACAACTAAAAATAAAGTAGGTAGACTTGCAGATAAAAAAAAAATTTTAGCAAAAAAAAACAAATTGTTAACAAAATAGTTCAATTCGCAACCAAAGAGGTGAATCTTACTAATAAAATAAATTTTTAATCAATTAGTACACCTTTTTACCAAATAATAAGGGTTTCAACCAAAGAAGATGAATTTTTAATTAGGAAGTTAATTTTTTAAACAAAAAGATCATTTTTTCATTTTTTCAAAAAGAAGTTTTCAACTAAAGTAGAAAGTGACAAAACTTAACTGATTACTAATGAAATTTTACAGATTCGTTCAGCAGAAAGTGTGCTACCAAAGACTTGTAGAAAATTACTTATTCAAATAATTAAAATATTTGCTGTATCAGGTGATTAAAAAACGGTTGCGAAAATGGAAAACGTAAAAAATTAAAAACTTTAATATAATAACGCGATGGTGTAACATTCTTAAATTTATGAAAACAATAAGAAGGTCATATCAAGAAATTGTAGAGGTGACGTAGCCTGTCTCAAATTTACAAACATTGTCTTTTAAATATTTGAACAAAGTTAAGAAAACGCAAAATCTTTCACAATTTTTCAATGAAATGGGATTAAAGAATTTAAAGTTAATTATACACATTAAGGCTCGTCATGTGCAACTTCTCAACAAAGTTCTGTTTTCAATTACAAAAAATTTTTGTTAAGTTGTGCATTTTTCAAACATTTCGAAGAAAAGTGCAATTATTTAACACACTGTGTAACAATTATTAATTTGCTTCAAATAGAGATAAACTTGAGTGTCTTATAAAGCTTATTTTCATTTTATAGCTTTTTTTTTATTGAAAAATACTTTCTTTTACTGTAAAATAAATGGTTAAAACTTAAATGATGAATGCGAAAATTTTACATATTTGATTAACAAGAAGTTGGACACTGAAGATTAGTACAGTCGAAATCACGTTTAATTATTCTTAAATTATGTTTTATTCAAGTCAAACCAACTTTTCTATTACTAAATTATATTTCAACTGCAAAATTTCCTTTTTCAGATTAATTGCTTCTAACTGCAATACTTGCTACTTAGGTACAGCATTTTCTCGACAACTATGAGCTATGGACTCATGGTCGTGCTGATCCACCCTCGTACCTTAACGTCGAAATTGCAGTTTTCAAAAATCAGTAATTGACTAGCTGTTGCTTTGAGCAGTAAAAATTACGCGACCCGACTCTGTGTCCGCAAAAGTTAACATTTTTTTTATTTCTCAAATAAACCAGAATAGTTATAACATATTTTCCTTGTGTCGTCATTCTTAATATGGTTACATGCCTACCTGTAGGGATAGGTTTTGCATCAACTTCAGGAAACATTATGACACTGGTTGACATAAATCATTTTTCATTAACAAATAAAAAGTCGACCCTAAAAATATCCTACGAAAATAGTACGCAGTTCTTTTTTTCTTCGAACCGTAGATTCGTTTACTTCAGTCGAGTAAATATTGTTCAGAGACAAAAAAGAACGCAGTTTTTTCAAATCTGTTTTTTACTTGTTGAGAAATATTTACTCTTTACAATAAAATCAATTCTCTAGAGTTATAAATAAATTTAAGAGACAGAAACTAATCAAGTGTAAATGTGCTAGTATATATACAAGCGGGTGGATTTATGTGAAATCATCAGTTGTCCTGAACGAACTTCTAAAAGAGTCTTTTAGATTCACCTTTGAAGAAAATAATGTGCCTGTTTAGTGTCCTTGTCATCTTTATGATTTTCTTGAAGGAAATTGGTAAGTATAAAAAAAAATTATTATTTCAATACTTGTCAAATCTACACTATCGGCGAAAATCATCTGCACAGCTAGCGCAGCGGTATTAAAAACTATTGTTGACTTTAAAACGTGAATGCTTGTTGAATAAAAAGCAAGGAACTTTATTGAAAACCATTTATTAGCTTTTTGAATTTTGCGTTAAATAAATACTGACAAGAAGATTTTCTAACATTTAAAAGAATATGTCACGTAAGAACTTTTTTTTATATAAGAATTACTCGAATATTGTTTTGACATGACTAAAAATGACCAAGCGAGATTTTCCATCAATAACAGATAAGAAGTATTTCACTAAATCCATTTTATTTATTACAATTTTAGCTTTCTTTAATATAATTTTTAGCACAGAAGATTCATCAATCTTTTTACTTTCTCCTCTTACAGACACTTCCGTTTTGCGCCCTCCTTCCATACTCAAGTTGGGTCGATCATCATCATCTTCTTCTGAACAAGATGAAAATAGATTAAATATGCCAAGCACCCCTAGCTTCAGGAACATTCAAAATACACCTGGATTTAGACGCGGCAATCATGCAATCAATAGGCTCACAGAATATTGTTATCAAAACATTGAAGTTTCATCAAGGCCAACGACTGGTGTGCTTAATTCGCACGATTCTGATTATCAACAGCATTCTCAATCTCCACACCTGGATACTGAACGAGTCACCAGTTCGCATGATTCTTATTATCAAGAAGATTCTCCACTACCACATCCGCATAATCAACTAGTCACTCGTTCGCATGATTCTTATTACCAACAAAATTCTCCACCTCCATTTCCAAAAAGTCAACAAGTCATTAGTTCGGATGATTCTTATTTTCAGCAACATTCTTCACCTTTACAACCACAAGCTCAACTAGTTATTCGTTTGCATAATTCTTATTACCAACAACATTCTCCACCTCCATTTCCACAAACTCAACAAACCACGCGTTTGGATGATTCTTATCATCAAGAATATTCTCCACATCCATACCCGCAAACTCAACCAATCACTCGTTTCGAACAACGTCATTACGACCATCATCCTGATCTTATCCCTCCTAATATAGCTTACCAGATGGGTGGAAAACGTTTCGGCAATTATCCTCCTCTTCTACCCGGTCCTTCAAACAAATGGGGTACTACTGGACCTGGCTATAAAGAATATCATGGCCAGTAAAAGCACAAGAGTATTCACGTCACACTCGCTTAAAGTGTAAACAGCCGCGCAATTTAAACATGTCTCTTTTAAAATTGTATTTTTATCTGATAATTTTTAAAATAAAAACACTATTTACTAACAATATTGTAAATATGCTTTTTTTATAAAATTGAGTTTATTATAAGGCCGTGGCTATGATGTGTGCTAACATTTTTGTACAAATCCCTTTCGTTTTTTTTTTAAACAAATATCGGGACCTGAAGAAGACTGTAGTGAAAAATTTTCTGGTGCTGGCCGGACCCACAGTAGACCTTCCAGACTCTAATATGGCTAGAATGAGACGCTTTGGTCTTGGGCTGGCCAGCATCGTAATACTTTTGTAAAGTCTAGGGCTAGACCAACATTATTTCTGTGACCAGTCACGGGGGTGTCTCCCATCATTAGACGTTGGCAAGGGGTAAGGGTTCAAACAACATTACTTCTGTGACCAACGATAAGGGTGTTTTTGGAACCCCTACTAGACGTTATGAGTGGTAGGGGTTCGATCAACATTAGTTCTGTAAACTGTCATAGAAGTGCCTTTTCGACTCCCACGAGAGGTCTGAAATTATCATATGATTAATTCTACCTTTTTAATTTAGCACCTTTAATATGTGATTTGAAAAACATAAATAAATGCTTTAAAACATTAAAAAAAGTGAGTAAACAATGCTTGCAATTGTGTCGTAGTCGACCTTCTACTGATAAGTCTCGTTAATTTTTTTGATGATGATTTGTTTTCTGATAATAATTAGTGCCAACAATATTTTCTCTTGACTATATATGTCTTTGCAACATTGAAAGAAATAGTTTTAAAATTAAAGTCATGAATTGCAAGATTTTATTATTATTTCAAGACATAGAAATTAGAGTAGAATTATTAATTCTATTTTTGATAAGATAACAAATTCCTATATGAGTTTAGATAACGCCTTCCAAACAATAATTTACTCAAAAATAGTAAAGCGTTTCAAAACTGTACCGATTTTCTTATAATACTCAACCCATTATAACCAAAAACATCATTTTCACGATTCCATGACTTTTTCGTGATTTTTGTCTGACTAATTTTTCATTTTCTCTGGTCATCAATATTTAAAGGCCAAAATTCAATTTTTTTTTAAATTTTTGACATAGAATCTTTTATAAACGGAATAAGAAAATTTTAAATTAAATGAAAAAAATGCTATTTTTTTATATCAACTATGAAAATGACTTTAACCATTTGATCAGTTCAAAAAAATATTCCGCGTTGGTTTCAAAAACAGAATTTAGAATTACTCGACTTTCATATCACAAAAATAAATCTTGAACAACCAACTTTGAATGATTTTTACCCAATAGAGATATTTCAGATAATTTGAATAAAATGTACCACGCGAGAAGTTTTCTTAAAAAATGCAAAAATTATCCGAATTTTGTATCTCGGCATCATCTGATAGCATGTTTTATTAAAAATCTAAAATTTATACCACCCAGTCTTTGTATTTTTATTTTTAATTTAAGCCAAGAAAACTTGTAAAATCCTTATTTATTAGTATAAAAATTATCGATTTTTTCTTTTGCCTATTTATCTTTTTGTATCTTGCGTTGTTACTTCAAAAATTTAATATTTTTATTTTCAATTTTATTTCTGACAATGAAAACAAAAACTACGCATTTCATCAAAAAAAGATTATAACAAATTTATGGATCTTTTCTGGGTAAAAAACTTTTTCATTCAGTTTTTTCCGTATCTTGCGTCCTTTTTGCAAAAAATTAAATTTTTTTATTCTAAATGTTATTTTTTACGATCAAAACAAAAACTACGTATCCTATTAAAAAAGAATAGGAACACATTTGTACCTTTTTTTTGGGTGAACAAGTTTCGATTATTTATTTTTTTCGTAGATTGTGCCTTTTGTCTAAAAATTTAATTAATTTTTTTATTTTTGATGTTAATTTTCAGGAATAAAACAAAAACTACGCGTCTTATCAAAGAGTAATCTATTAAAAATTTGTGAATCTTTTTAGCTACACAATTTTTGTTGTATCATCTTTTGTTGTATCTTGCATAGCTTGACCTCAAAATGGAATTTTTGTTTGTTTATTATTTTTTAATTTAAAATGAAGAAGATTAAATTTCTATAGAAAAAGATTAATCTTCCACAAATAATACGACAGTTTAATTTTTAGTAAATAAATAATTGCCAATAAAAAAACTGATTTTCAGCTTAACAAATAAATTTTCAACAAAAAATATAAATTTTTAACCATCAAAACTAATGTGTTACGAGAAAAAGATTGATTAAAAAAAAGATGGGAATTTTTAACCAAATAAAAGAATTTTCAAGTAAAGAAGGTACATATTCAACCAAAGAAATGAATTTAAAAAAAAATTAAGAAATTTTTAACCAAATAATTGAATTTTAAACTGAAGAAGACAAATTTCCAACAAAACATGGAGTAATTCAATTTTCAGTCTAAAACATTAATTTTAAACAAAAAAAATTTAACAAAATAGATACCCAGAAAGAGTACTTTCAACTAAAATATTTTAATTTAAATTTAAAACAGCTGAATTCCACAAAGAAAGACAAATTTTCAAAAAAATAGTTCAATCCTCAACCAAAAAAAAATACCACGCGTTCTATCAAAAAGTGATAGCTTAGAAATTTGTAGATATTTTTTAAGCGCACACTTTTTGATGATTAATTTTTATCCCGTACATTGCGTTGTTTTTCCAAAAATTTAATTCTTTCATTGTTATTCTTATTTTTTACGATTAAAACAAAAACTACGCATTCTATCAAAAAATGATTTATCAAAAATTTGTAGCTCTTGTTTGAGACAACAAATTTAGTCTATTTTTTTGTATCTTGTTTCGTTTGTGTACAAATTAAATTTTTCTCTGTTTAATGCAGTTTTTTACGAATAAAGTAAAAACTACGCGTTCTATCAAAAAGTGATCTCACAAAAATTTGTAAATCTTTCCCAGATACTCAATTTTTGCCTATTCATCTTTTTCTGTATCTTGTATAGTTTGAGCGCAAAATAAGATGTTTGATTTTTCATTATTTTTTGTACGGTCATAATTAAATTTTTTTTTTAAATTCAAAAAGTAGTTGTGCTTATATTATAGGGTCTTTAAAATGCAATGTTTTTCTTTTCTTGACCTTTTTTTATATTGTGCGTTGTTTTGTTTGAAATCTTTATTTTCGTTTGTTTTTTGTAACTTTGTAAATGCTGTAACTCTAGTATTTTTTTATAATCAAAAAAAGTCACCGGGATAAATTGTTCGCCTTTTTGAAAACTAGTAATAACTGCACATAGAATTTTTTTATTTTAAAAAAAGAAGTCTCGAAAATTTTAAAAATGCTTCAACTTTTTAAACTCTTATCCAAAATGGCTGGCCAGCAAACTTGACCTTTACACAAATCTAATACCTTCTCTAATGAGAATGTAATGCATAGACTTATTGAGGACTGTATATGATGATGAAAAAAGGTTATACGACTGGAAAGGAGAAAAACAGACAAATTTAATTAAATAACGCGCTAGTGTAATGACTTGCAGAACAAATATCTTGTGCAGGCGGAGGTCACAATATTTTTCTCGTTGTTTTTTTCGTGATTTTACAAACTAGAAAAAGTGCGTCGTAATTTAGAGGCCAAATCAGATAGCGACCATTCAGGGTTCTCATGCGCTACTTTTTAAGAGAATGATGTATAATCACGGAAAATTAATAGCAATTTTAAAGAGAAGAAACAAAAAATAAGGAAGCGCAAACACCCTGTTCCAGACCTCTACTTCGTTATGTGCATAAGCACTTACTCAAGCGGCTAGTATATATATCAGCGGGTGGATGTTTGTCAAATCATCAGTTGCCCTCTACGAACTTCTGAAAGAGTCAGCTCTTTTAGAAGTTCGTAGAAGGTAACTGATAATTTGACAGAAATCCATCCGCTGATATATATACTAGCCGCTTGATGTAGTTTCATAATTATGTAGACTAGATCGTCATGCGCGCACTTGTAGTGCGCGCCTAAGTCAATTTCTGATGTAAAGAATGTTAAAATTTTAATTGTGAATAATTATGAATTTGTAAATATAGTCGACAAGAGATTTATCGCCGGTCTTGTGACTGAAGATGGAGCTGAATCTAGGTGCTCTGGACGTAAAGAGTCAGGGGCGTATAAGCCACCTGTGGTGTATTTTTTTGCGAAGCAAAAAATATTTTGAAAATCATTTTTTGTAATACGGAAACGAGGATAAGCTAAATATTTAACGGAAATGTAGAAAAAAATTTGCTGTTACACGTTGAAATATAGTATATTGTGCTACGAGTGGAGAAAGTGGTCGATTGTTTATGAGCATTCGTTTGACGCGCGAGCGAAGCGAGCGTGGTAAGAATGCGAGTTGACAATCGACCATTCTCCACGCGTTGCACATACTA